>CAJHNH020001696.1:0-148996 GCA_905116865.2 Candidula unifasciata
CAATTTACCCACATTTCTACTTAAACAATTTACCCACATTTCTACTTGAACAATTTACCCACATTTCTACTTGAACAATTTACCCACATTTCTACTTAAACAATTTACCCACATTTCTACTTAAACAATTTACCCACATTTCTACTTAAACAATTTACCCACATTTCTACTTAAACAATTTATTCAAATTTCTACTTAAACAATTTACCCACATGTCTACTTAAACAAGTGTGTGACTTCACATTGTGAATTGGGAGTAAACATAATTAGTGATTTTATGTGAGTTTCTCATTGGCTGCTACAGAACATGGAAAAAAATGATTACCCCAGATGGTTTCATTGCCACGACAACCCTTGATGCAGCAGTTAATAATGGTCATGTCAAGTTCATTCGCTGGCAGGTCCACGATGACTGGGTTGGCCAGGTAAGATTTTCAGAACATATACATAAAAAGACATTTGACTCATTTCATGTGCCATTTGTTTACTCCATTTTTGCATCTTTATTGTAAATTGGTGGGCATTTGTTGGTCTTTCCAAACAGTGGTTTTTATTATGCTATAAGGAGGCATAGGAATCACATGCCACAGTGACAGTGTGACAAGTCCGTAAAAAATGCATTAATCATGCACAAAATGGTGGATGCCAAAGGAAAACCACTCTTGCATTCATACCTGGAAGCATATACTTCATAGCAAACTGGAATGAACAGTGTCATGAGGGCTAATAGACTTACATGGTTGGGTCATACAAAGAGAATTGCAGATAAAAGAGACAAAAACTGTATACACAAAATAGTTGATTGGAAGTAGAGTAGGAGTTAGTCTAAGAACATGATAGAGAGGCAGTAGGCAGGAAGACCTACAAATACTTGAAGTCACCAACTGGAAAGTAAAGGTCAGTCACAGAGGTGAATTGAGGTGGGTGATGTCTGCATAAACAACCTCTAGGGCTCAGAATATTGAAGAAGAAGATTAGTTAAGTAGGTCGACAGATCATCCTCATTCGACACATCATCCTCATTGCCTATCAGACCACCAGGGCTTAGATCCCATCCTCAGGATATCCTGCAGTGTATAGCAGCTGACAACACCAGTTTTGTGCTGTTTACTATTAGTCTTTGGCTTCCTGCATGGTTCTCCTTTCTACCTCACCTCTTTTGTGTTTGTTTGTTTTAGTATCCAGAAGCCATGAGTTGTTAACCCTTAGGCTCGGTATTATGGATATCGCAACCTTTCGGCATTGATTCCATTTTAAATACTGTAAATCTGGGAGAAATGTGGCTTTTCTGCCCACCCCCGGGAGTGAACCTGGACCACAAGGAGTTCATCACCCGCTCACCGCGCAATTCGGTTTAGCCAACTACGCTTGAGAGACGGGCAACCTCACCTCTTTTAAATTACTGTTCTTGCAGTCAAGTCATTGTTTCAAATTCACAGCCATCACTGTAAAGTAGAAACAGAAGAGTTGAGTTCAGCTGAGCTCTTCAAGAACCGACATCACAGCACTCAGGTCATTCCCATAAATGCTCCATCCCAATCTTCAGCAGCCAGTGCAGAGTTCCAATACCAATGGCAGAAGAAGAAGATTAAGGTTCACAGTGTTTTGAAATTTTTGTTTGGCCTGTCTAATTAATTCTTTGTTAATGTTGGCAGGTTAAGTACTACCATGAAATAGACCAAGTGATCTCCTGTTCCAACAGCTCAGAAACATCACTTGTTATTGGTAAGTGAAACATTTATGTACAGGGCTGCAGGAGTGACCAGGAGAGAGAAAAATCAGGAAGAAAATACATTATGATAGAGACTGATTCCAATACTTGAGGTTTGCATCACATCCGTTTTACAGATCTGGCTTAACTGTGTGCAGATGTTGGTTCCTTGCCTCTTAAGCAGATGCACTTTAACTTCCAAGGAAACATTGATCCCCTAATAGGATGATCCCAAAGAGGTGTAGATAGATCTACACCAGTATGAGCCCTGGTCTTGCTGCGCTACAATATGTGGTTCAGCACCCTTATATTCCTGGTGTTGATTTGTAAAGTATAACTTTGTTGCACACTTATATTACACACTAATTAATTCTTTTATCCGTCTGTGATATTCTTGGCAAACACACAAGCAACCACTCACTGTTCTGTCAAATTTTTTTTTTTTAAATAATCAGTCCCTCAGCCTCTGCCGTCTCCACATTGAAGGTTGGCTGCATGATCTCCAACACTCTCTGTCCCTTTTCTTGGCTGTAAACTCTCTCAGACTGTTGTTTATTTATCCTTCCACTTGTATTTTTGTATCTCTCTTGCCTTTACCCCCAATTGATTTTACAGTGTCATATCTTTTATTGTGGGCGAAATATTTCAGTTGTCTCTTTTTTATTTATTTCAGTAACTCTCTTTTCATTCAGTCTCTCCATAACCTCTTTGTGTTCACCAGCTGTGAACTGCTGTGCAAAGTTCTGGTTGTTCGTCCACTTCTGGACCCTAGTCTTGCCCCAGAACTTGAGTTCAGCATGCACATCCATTCACAGATGTGGCTAACTTGTATGCAGACTGTTCGCTCCTTGCCCCTCAGGCAGATGCACTCCAACTTTGAAGGAAACCCCCTATTTCTCAACTCTTATGACATTGTTATTGTGGTTGTGTCTGTTCAGTTTATCACCACATTTGGATCCTGGAACCCACGTGGGGATACAAAACCGGTGAATTTTATTGTTTCTGTTTCCATCAAATGTGCCAGATTCTTCTGCATATCTACATTTTCAGAGACTCAATTCAGTTTTCTGATTGCTTGTTCATTGTGCAGGTTTCTGCACCATAAAGCAGGACTGAGTATACACAACATTTGACAATTCTCAATTGAATGTGTTGTCATTTTATTGAATATATCTTTAGCCATTTCTATTCTCTTTTTGATTTCTGTTTTACTTTTACCATCATCTGTTGTTACATGTTCAAGATAGGAAAAACTTTTACTTGTTCTAAGTATCTCTCTAATTACCGTGATACTGTTGGCCGCTCATTTCCATGATTTTTTATTTATCACATTTTTGTTTTTGTTTTCAAATGTTGTGACAATCTTGTGATCTACAAAAAACATGCACTCTCAAACTGAACAACAGAGTCCATGAACTGAACAACAGAGTGCATAGACCAAACAAAAGAGTCCATAGACCGAACAAAAAAGTCCGTGAACTGAACAACAGTCCAAAATCAGTCTCATGACTAAAGGCAAATTAATTAACCTTAGTCATTAGCTGAGGTTCTGACATCACTGTAGATGGATTGCATAATAACTGCTTTGTTCCTGTGTCAGTGAAAATCACACAAAATGTCTTCCACTGTCCTATCTGAAAATTAATGAAAAACTTGTCAGTCCCATCAAAATCTTGAAGCTTACAGCAGAGTAAAAAATGGGAGTGGTCAGATGTGCCAACACTAATCATCCCTCACGAGAATGTAACTATTTTGCCATACAGCAGAGCAGGTTATGCATAACATTTCAGAAGCCAAGAAGTGCAATAGCTAGGTGCTTGTCTGTCAGCAAGAAGATCTGGCTCAAATTTGCATTGACACAATTTTTTATTACTGACATAGTGCTCACAGGTTGACCCAGCCTGAACGAAGCATCAGGAAATGCCCCTAAAAGTTCATTCTTAACCATTTTGCTATGGAGACCTACCACATTATCATCATCATGTAGTGGGTCCTTTGCAGATCGTTGCTGTCACCACCATCTGCCTGAAAGAAACTCGGTTTCACCAATCTTCTACCTCATGCACTTGCCACCCCAAGGTGCCACAGATATCCTCCACCCATCTTCGAGCTAGATGACCCCTGACCCTCTTTCATGGCACCATGCCTTATGCTGTTAATCTTTCCAATCCACTGTGGCACTTGATGTCGCCAAAGTGTTTAAGCTTCACATCATCAAATATTGTTTTAAAAAAATATTAAGTAAAGGGCTGTTTTCATACTGGGGATGCATCAGGCATATGATGCTAGATGCATAGTTTTACAGACTAATTAGTACTAGATGTGTGATGTAGTCCACATCACACAGGCAATCTTTACTTACCTAGTACCCATTTTAGGCTGTGTCAGCCTGGAAGCCACATATTTTTTTATAAATCTGACAAGACGCAGATTCGAATCCAAGACATCATCATGTATTTTATTTATTTATCTTTTTCTTTCTTGTCTCAGGTTCAACGATGGGCAGTACTCATGTTGAACAGCAGCTAAAAGAAATCAAAGTCATCAGCACAAGCCAGGAGAAAATGAAACAGAAATATTCCTACAATCAGCCCAAACACAGACTAGAAGCAGATGAGACCGTCTTTAAAGTTCACAAAGGAGTCAAAGTATTTGATTTTTCCAAGGCAAAAAACATTCTTGTGACTGGGGGTAAGATTTTCATGTGGTTGCCTTTCTCAGAGGAGGAGTGGCTATCTAAATGGTTAAGAATGCTGGTCTCTTATGTAGCAGACCCAGGTTCGAATCCTTGCTAAGGTTATGGGTTTTTCTGTCAGTGCAAAGGTAACATCCTATTATGCACAGCCCATTGTAACAGCATTAGCCATTTGACCCTAAATCCCCAGGCTCAGTGACCCCCTCCTACACTGCAGAAGTGGTAAACACAGACAGTAATTGACAGTTTTTGCCTTTCTCTATACTTTTTCCTATTCTGCATCTTCTGCATTTGCTTAACTCTTTCAGTACAATGCAGTTCACCAGATGCTCAATTTGGTCAAAATAGAAATCCCAATGTTTGTTTTCTAGCACTACAAATTGTATAAGCTCATTCTATCCTATTTGTAAGCTTGGCTCATTCTTTTCTATTGTTAGCTAAAGTCATTTAGACCCAAATTCTGACTGTTTTAAAGGAACTTACTTCACTGTAGAAATATTTAGAGAAATATTTTTCTGTAATCAAACAGGACGTTTTATTCCTAGTGTATTCCTGTGGGGCTACTAGGGCCTCTATTCAGTCTTGTTCTATTGCTGTTCAAGGGTTTTCTTCGTTGTTTCTCTTATTGAGCCCTGTTCAGACAGGACTTTACGCTAGTACTGCCCATAAGTTTTGTGTTATTTATGTATCTTGTTCAATAACTATCCTTACTTCCTCTGTCCCACTGCTATTTAACATTGATAATTCCATCACAACACATTGTTCTTTCTTATTCTCTTCCTGCCAGTGGTTTTTAGATGAGAAGGCCATAGGCCTTTATAAAGACTGTGGTGCAACATATGTCCTCCACTGATCCATACAGCCTGGTTTCCACCAGAAGGCCAACTGTCCAGATCTCAAATCTCTCCGCTGCACATAGAGTGAATTTCTGCAGTACATGTTCACTATTCTGTGGAGCCTGGCAACATGGGCAAAGTTCTTAGCCCCCAAACTTAAACTTCCTGTACATGCTTCCTGTACATGTGGCTGCAGATGTCATTGTGTCCAGTTCGCAGTCTAAATACAATTGTCTGTTTCTTTCAGGTGAGAAGTTGAATGTGTTTTTGAATGGGAATGTTTCCAGTGGGTTCTAATGGCTACCTTGATCTGAGTTTTTTCCTGATAAGAGCATCCTGCATCTGGCAGTTCTGTATGACTGACAGTTTTTGCTAAGTAGTCTGCTTGGTATTATTCAGCTTTTTCACCCCATCTTGATGCAATGAAAATAAAAACACTCACAAGAACCAACCCAAAACATGCCTAGAATATAGGAGTTTTATTGTTTAGGTTAGTGTTAAATTGACAGCGAATAAGACTAACTATAGGACTTAATATTTATTCCAACTCTGTGCTACCAGTGCCAGACATGGTCACTCACAACAAACCATAAAAGAAAATTAGTAACCACGGAAATGAGATGTCTGAGAAGGGCTGTAGGAGTGACCATAAAAGATAAGATCAGAAATGAGATCATAAGAGACCAAGTCGGCACAGAACCAATTCTGGATTACATACAAAGACAACAAGTGAAATGGTTTGCCCACTTAGAGAGAATGCCTTGTGACACCATACCATACAAAGCATACATGGGAAGAGAAGAAGGACGTAGAGCACGGGGTAGACCAAGAACAAGATGGAAGGATAACATCAGAGAAATTCTACAACAGTACGATGTGCCTATGGTCGAGGCAGCCAGAAGAGCTAGAAACAGAACCTTATATCTCCCTCGACACCCACAGCGGTAAAAGAGGAAGTGAAGAAGAAGAAGAATAGGACTTAAACTATAGGACTGCCCTAGAGAATTCCCTACAAAATCTTGCATCTGACAAGATGAGTTTAAAAAAGCTAAATAGTACTGTCTGCTATTTTATTTTATTAATGTTGATGTGGCCTGGATCCACTGGAGAATAGTCTGTTTGGTCAGCTCTCCCATTTGATTCAGCAGAGATCTAAACTTGTTGAACTGTCTTTGCTTTTTACCTTGTACTGCATGTTTTGTCCAACAGTCATAAATGAGAATATAAATCTTAGAAGTTATGTTAGTTGTTAATTATGTTTACAAAAAATATGCATTATGTACTGCTGATTTGATCAAATAACATTTCAGACTAAAACAAGATTAAAATATAGCTAATTGTTTTGTTGCAGGAATGGATAGAATTATTCGATTGTGGAATCCATATGTCTCAGGGTAAGCATTATATTTATAGAGTACATTATAAATTTTCCCAAAGTTTATTTGAGTTTTGCATGGATATCAATTTGTACAGATCTGGCCTGATGTGTGCTGACTGTTGGTTCAAGCCTCTCGGACAAATGTGCTCATATTCTTTTAAGTTTGACACATGCAGTTAAGTGCCCTTTATGACATGCTTGTTTGGTGAGGGAAAGAGGGGGTGGGTGGGATTTGGGTACAGTGGGTCTTCCCCCCCCCCCCCTCCTCCCATCCCCAACTTCAGAATAATTAATTGCACTGCCCTCTTTCCCTAACCCCTCCCAAACAGGGCCTGGAACCCTTGGGAATAATTAACTCAAATGTGTAAATTTTTATGTTTTCAGAACATGCTAATTTCAATGTATTCAGTCCTGTTTTTCCAAATAATAATACTTTGCCTCAGTATTCCCTCATTTATTAGATTTATTGATCCTGGCTAATTTTGAGGTTTTGTGATTATCTCCCCCTGTCTCCTTATTATTGGCATTGATGATGACAGAGGAGTCAAAGATTGGATTAAATAATTCTGTCTCAGGTGGTAAAGTGGCACTCAAAAGCATCTGCTGTTTTATAGAAACACAGACTATAACAAGGAAGCTTAGTCTCTGACTCCCCATTTGGGGAAGAGGGGGGGGGGGGGGGGGGGGGGGGGGGGGGGGGGGGGGGGGGGGGGGGGGGGGCTGGTGTTTAGAATTCTTCTTCTAATTTTTTTTCTTGGATAAAGATTGGTAGAATTGTTCAGCTGCATCTGTGCACATTATTTTCCTTTTGTATACCGTGTGGGTTCCAGGGCCCTATTATAGGGAAAATAAGAATAGACCCACTGCCTACCCAAAAGCATGTCGTAGGAGTTGACTAATTGGGAGCGTCCTTTGAAGTCGGAGTGCATCTGCCTGAGACGCAAGGAACCAGCAGTCTGCATGCCAATGAGTCAGATCTGTAAAACTGATGCACACGCAACACTTAGGTTCTGCAACAGGACTGCAGTCCAGAAGTGGACGAACAACCAGAACTTTCCGCCAGAGTTTACAGCTGGTGAGCGCAAAGAAGAAGAAGAAGAAGATTTTCCTTTTTTTCTTCCTCCCTCATTTAGCTTCCTAGGAAGTTGTTTAACAAATAAAAACATTTTTTTTGTAAACTTGAATATAATGTCACATCTATGTCACAATGGAGATGGAAGTAGCAATGGCAGCTTTCCATTGGCTGGAGAGTAGTATAGCCCACTATGTTATTAAAAGCGACTCCCAGAGCATGCTTTAGAAAATAGAAAATAATGTTTTGCTCTCATAGTAACTTGCATCGCTTGATAAAACTCAGGTAAGAAGCATATCATGGATATTCTGCCCAGGACATTCAAGTGTGCATGGTAATGTGCAAGAATGTAGATGAGCTGCTGTCACCCCTCTGGGTGGTGAGCTAATTTACAATAAATTAACATGCTGGGGTTCCACTGTAACATCATAAAATCGTTTTTTATCAATCAGGAAGCCTACAGCCATGTTGAGGGGTCATGCTTCTCCCATTTTCTACCTGTTTATTGCTGATGACGATAACAGAATCTTCAGTTTATCAATGGACAGATGCATAAAGGTTTGCACGTTAAATCCTATGCATTTCAGTGAAATGATTACCAAAATATTCTGCTTGATTTATATAACAGATTTATATCTATTGCGAAAGCTTTGTGCTGTATCATCCATCAGTCTCTAATTCTCTGAACATTTATCTTGCTTTATTTACTATGAGAATAAATATAAAGAAAAGGACCCCTTTCCGGCATATTGGGTATATAGGGCTAGACCTGTATTTTATAGACCAACGGCACAAGATGGGTGATGGGGTCAGCATCATGCCAGCCACCTTTACTTCCCAGGACTGCACCCGGTACCCACTCAAGACTGGGTCGACCTTGGAGCCAGGGTCATTTTTGATAAAAGTCCGACTCCACCAGGGAGCGAACCCACGACCATCCGATTCACAGGCTAGCGTCTAGCTGCTCTGCCATGGAGACTCCCATTTACCATGAGAATAAAATGATAAAACAGATTTGAAGAAGAAGAAGCCTCCTCTGTCTTCTACATATGGGTTTAATCTGTTCAGCAGACGGCTGATAAATCTTACAGATTGTTGACACTAGTGATATTCCTGTATAACTTTCACATTTGTAGTTGTATCCTTTTGTAAATATGTCTGATCTGCTGCTGATCTTTCCTGTTATCAAGATTTTCCTAGTGAGTGGGGCCAGGGATAACAAGCATGTGAACCTTTCTGCCAGTTAGTAGGACTTTTTTTGGGGGGGTCTGATATTTGAAACTGTGTTTCTATGTCATAGGACATGTCAGACATTTATGCCCAACCAGCACACTGACAATGATAGATTGTCATAGGTGTTCCTTAGTGTGGTGATAACAACATTAGAGAACAGCAAGGGATGTACGAGACAGTACTCTTCCACTAGTTACTGACCGCAGGAGATACTGCTAGTCTGTGGTTGCTAGCAAATCTCTTGTTATATGGCTGAATCTCAGTAGTACAGCAATTCTTTCCATTCTACAGATGTTTTAACCAAGGGTTTGTCATTTAGTAGTACGTTCAGCTAGCGGACTTTACCCATGTTCCAAATGAGCTTTGATAGACGATTTTACCCATGCACTGGGGTGAGCTGATGTGAGCCAGACTGGACACAACATCTCTAGAGGTCACCCAGAAGAGAGAACTCCCAAGATCCCCTGCCAAGGCGCACGATGTTGACGTGCGAACGGAGTCTTGCGTGAGGATTTGTAAAACCATCCTAGATCCGACTGGCACCTGAATGGAGGCATGGAGTAACTCCTTATACACATCACAACAGCCTTAACTTTCTCTCACGCCTGTGATCGATATCACAGCACCAAATTCAAAGAAACAATAAAGTATGTCTTTGCAGAAGCACATAAATTATATTAATTAATCCTCTAAAAGTCTTAGTTGCATTTTTTCCCTGATTACCCAAATGCAAATTCATTGATTATGATGTATATCAAGCAGATTTGTTTAATCAATTTAAATAGGTTACAAAAAAGTTAGAATAAGTAAATTCCTGAGATATTATACCCCCAAAAGATATAAATAAAATTAGAAAATGTATGTTGGGAATTTTTTTTTTATATATTAAAAGTATATGCATATAAAATACATTAAAAGAAAATCTCATTTGAGTCTTCTATATCTGCTGTCATCTCTCATGCAGACTCAAAATGACAATCAGTTTGACAGAACAAGTTCTGGAATTAATGCTTGGAATAATGTGCCCGCCCAGAATGATAACAATATTTCTGGGGCGATATAAAAAAAAAATTCAGGGATTTACTCTCCAGGATCAATGTTCGCATTAGCCTCCCAGGAGTTAAACACATTTCAGTGTGTTAGCTGTATGTAATATAGATTCAAATTACCCAAACGTGAAAAAACTGCCAAAATTATCTTCACGTTTGTGATTTTAGACAAATTCTAGGTCATTTGAATTTCAGTGGTGGTAACAACAACATTTAAGTTATACAACATTAAAACACATGAAAAAAAATTAGGCCTCAATTTTTTTTTTTAATGTTAGGCTTCTGCAGATAGTGAGGCCTATGAAGCCTTAGCTTATTTAGATTATATCTAAATCCAGAACTGTTTCCATCCAACTGCCAGGTTTTATTAAACCAGTAAACTAAAACAAGCAAAATTGTGAGAACTATTTGTTTCCATGCGATGCATTGATCATCAACTGAAACAGATAATTATACATCACCTTTCAGGTATGGGAAGTTCAGGATCACACTTGCCTTCTAACCATTCGACCAAAAAGTCACAAGATTCGGGGAGATCTCCAAGCTGTTCACTACTCTTCTATATCTAACACGTTGGCTGTTGCAACTGACCAGATATCTTTCCTAAACATCAAGAACAGGTAATCTCTTGGAGTCACCTCCATTATCTGGTGCTTGATACCACATTTTTTAATTGTATTTACTACCTATATTTATCATTTTTTGACAGTTTAGGTTGAGTGGAGGGGGTCCTTGAGCCTGAGGATTTAGTGTAGGATGAGTGGAGGGGGTCCTTGAGCCTGAGGATTTAGTGTAGGAAGAGTGGAGGGGGTCCTTGAGCCTGAGGATTTAGTGTAGGATGAGTGGAGGGGGTCGTTGAGCCTGAGGATTTAGTGTAGGATGAGTGGAGGGGGTCCTTGAGCCTGAGGATTTAGTGTAGGATGAGTGGAGGGGGTCCCTGAGCCTGAGGATTTAGTGTAGGATGAGTGGAGGGGGTCCTTGAGCCTGAGGATTTAGTGTAGGATGAGTAGAGGGGGTCCTTGAGCCTGATGATTTAGTGTAGCATGGGTGGAGGGGGTCCTTGAGCCTGATGATTTAGTGTAGGATGAGTGGAGGGGGTCCTTGAGCCTGAGGATTTAGTGTAGGATGAGTAGAGGGGGTCCTTGAGCCTGATGATTTAGTGTAGCATGGGTGGAGGGGGTCCTTGAGCCTGATGATTTAGTGTAGGATGAGTGGAGGGGGGTCCTTGAGCCTGAGGATTTAGTTAGTGGAGGGGGTCCTTGAGCCTGATGATTTAGTGGAGGGGGTCCTTGAGCCTGATAATTTAGTGTAGGATGAGGGGGTCCTTGAGCCTGATAATTTAGTGTAGGATGAGTGGAGGGGGGTCCTTGAGCCTGATGATGAGTTGAGTGTAGGATGAGTGGAGGGGGTCCTTGAGCCTGATGATTTAGTGTAGGATGAGTGGAGGGGTTCCTTGAGCCTGATGATTTAGTGTAAGATGAGTGGAGGGGGTCCTTGAGCCTGAGGATTTAGTGTAGGATGAGTGGAGGGGGTCCTTGAGCCTGATGATTTAGTGAGGTAGTGTAGGAGTGGGGGGGTCCTTGAGCCTGGGGATTTAGTGTAGGATGAGTGGAGGGGGTCCTTGAGCCTGATGATTTAGTGTAGGATGAGTGGAGGGGGTCCTTGAGCCTGATGATTTAGTGTAGGATGAGTGGAGGGGGTCCTTGAGCCTGATGATTTAGTGTAGGATGAGTGGAGGGGTCCTTGAGCCTGATGATTTAGTGTAGGATGAGTGGAGGGGGTCCTTGAGCCTGATGATTTAGTGTAGGATGAGTCCTGAGTGGAGGGGATGAGGATTTAGTGTAGGATTGAGCCTGATGATTTAGTGTAGGATGAGTGGAGGGGGTCCTTGAGCCTGAGGATTTAGTGTAGGATGAGTGGAGGGGTCCTTGAGCCTGATGATTTAGTGTAGGATGAGTGGAGGGGGGTCCTTGAGCCTGAGCCTGAGGATTTAGGATGAGTAGTCTTGTGTGGAGTCCTTGAGCCTGATGATTTAGTGTAGGATGAGTGGAGGGGTCCTTGAGCCTGAGGGATTTAGTGTAGGATGAGTGGAGATCCTTAGATTTAGTGTAGATGAGTGGAGGGGGTCTGATGATTTAGTGTAGGATTGAGTCCTGAGACCTGGGATGTAGTGTAGGATGAGTGGAGGGGGTCCTTGAGCCTGGAGGATTTAGTGTAGGATGAGTGGAGGGGGTCCTTGAGCCTGAGGATTTAGTGTAGGATGAGTGGAGGGTCCTTAAGCCTGGGATTTAGTGTAGGATGAGTGGAGGGGGTCCTTGAGCCTGGGGATTTAGTGTAGGATGAGTGGAGGGGGGTCGTTGAGCCTGAGGATTTAGTGTAGGATGAGTGGAGGGGGTCCTTGAGCCTGAGGATTTAGTGTAGGATGAGTGGAGGGGGTCCTTGAGCCTGATGATTTAGTTGTAGGATGAGTGGGAGGGGGTCCTTGAGCCTGAGATAATTTAGTGTTAGGATGAGTGGAGGGGGTCCTTGAGCCTGAGGATTTAGTGTAGGTAGATGAGTGGAGGGGTCCTTGAGCCTGATGATTTAGTGTAGGATGAGTGGAGGGGGTCCTTGAGCCTGATGATTTAGTGTAGGATGAGTGGAGGGGTTCCTTGAGCATGATGATTTAGTGTAGGATGAGTGGAGGGGGTCCTTGAGCCTGATGATTTAGTGTAGGATGAGTGGAGGGGTCCTTGAGCCTGGGGATTTAGTGTAGGATTAGTGGAGGGGGTCCTTGAGCCTGGGGATTTAGTGTAGGATGAGTGGAGGGGGTCCTTGAGCCTGGGGATTTAGTGTAGGATGAGTGGAGGGGGTCCTTGAGCCTGAGGATTTAGTGTAGGATGAGTGGAGGGGTCCTTAAGCCTGGGGATTTAGTGTAGGATGAGTGGAGAGGTCCTTGAGCCTGGGGATTTAGTGTAGGATGAGTGGAGGGGGTCCTTGAGCCTGATGATTTAGTGTAGGATGAGTGGAGGGGGTCCTTGAGCCTGATGATTTAGTGTAGGATGAGTGGAGGGGGTCATTGAGCCTGATAATTGAGTATAGGTTGAGTGGAGGGGTCGTTGAGCCTGATGATTTAGTGTAGGATGAGTGGAGGGGGTCCTCGAGCCTGATGATTTAGTGTAGGATGAGTGGAGGGGGTCCTTGAGCCTGGGGATTTAGTGTAGGATGAGTGGAGGGGGTCCTTGAGCCTGGGGATTTAGTGTAGGATGAGTGGAGGGGTCCTTGAGGGTGAAGATTTAGTGTAGGATGAGTGGAGGGGGTCCTTGAGCCTGATGATTTAGTGTAGGATGAGTGGAGGGGGTCCTTGAGCCTGGGGATTTAGTGTAGGATGAGTGGAGGGGGTCCTTGAGCCTGATGATTTAGTGTAGGATGAGTGGAGGGGGTCATTGAGCCTGATGATTTAGTGTAGGATGAGTGGAGGGAGTCCTTGAGTCTGATGATTTAGTGTAGGATGAGTGGAGGGGGTCCTTGAGCCTGATGATTTAGTGTAGGATGAGTGGAGGGGGTCCTTGAGCCTGATGATTTAGTGTAGGATGAGTGGAGGGGGTCTTTGAGCCTAATGATTTAGTGCAGGATGAGTGGAGGGGGTCCTTGAGTCTGATGATTTAGTGCAGGATGAGTGGAGGGGGTCCTTGAGTCTGATGATTTAGTGTAGGATGAGTGGAGGGGTCCTTGAGCCTGATGATTTAGTGTAGGATGAGTGGAGGGGGTCCTTGAGCCTGATGATTTAGTGTAGGATGAGTGGAGGGGGTCCTTGAGCCTGATGATTTAGTGTAGGATGAGTGGCGGGGGTCCTTGAGCCTGATGATTTAGTGTAGGATGAGTGGAGGGGGTCCTTGAGCCTGATGATTTAGTGTAGGATGAGTGGAGGGGTCCTTGAGCCTGATGATTTAGTGTAGGATGAGTGGAGGGGGTCCTTGAGCCTGATGATTTAGTGTAGGATGAGTGGAGGGGGTCCTTGAGCCTGATGATTTAGTGTAGGATGAGTGGAGGGGTCCTTGAGCCTGATGATTTAGTGTAGGATGAGTGGAGGGGGTCCTTGAGCCTGATGATTTAGTGTAGGATGAGTGGAGGGGGTCCTTGAGCCTGATGATTTAGTGTAGGATGAGTGGAGGGGGTCCTTGAGCCTGATGATTTAGTGTAGGATGAGTGGAGGGGGTCCTTGAGCCTAAAGATTTAGTGTAGGATGAGTGGAGGGGTCCTTGAGCCTGATGGTTAGTGTAGGATGAGTGGAGGGGTCCTTGAGCCTGGGGATTTAGTGTAGGATGAGTGGAGGGGTCCTTGAGGGTGAAGATTTAGTGTAGGATGAGTGGAGGGGTCCTTGAGCCTGAGGATTTAGTGTAGGATGAGTGGAGGGGTCCTTGAGGGTGAAGATTTAGTGTAGGATGAGTGGAGGGGGTCCTTGAGCCTGGAGATTCAGTGTAGGATGAGTGGAGGGGACCTTGAGCCTGAGGATTTAGTGTAGGATTAGTGGAGGGGGTCCTTGAGGGTGAAGATTTAGTGTAGGATGAGTGGAGGGGTCCTTGGGCCTGGGGATTTAGTGTAGGATGAGTGGAGGGGGTCCGTGAGCCTGGGGATTTAGTGTAGGATGAGTGGAGGGGGTCCTTGAGGGTGAAAATTTCGTGTAGGATGAGTGGAGGGGTCCTTGAGCCTAAGGATTTAGGGTCACAGGTCATGCTGTCCCTGCAGACCCTGCAGGTTAGAACTTTTAATTTTTTCCCTGGGGTGTCTGCGTGTTCTTGAGGCATGGTGTCCACCTTGAGTACTGGATGTTCTGGTTTCAATCCCCGGTAAGGGCTGGGATTTTTTCACGTGCACTTGGACTTCTAGTAATTACCCTTGGTCTCTGGATAGTGAGATCGGATGTCCACTTGCAATGTTGCACATATAAAAAATCCCTTGGCAGTTGGAAATCGAAAAGAGTAGCCTAACAGCGCTGCCCAGCAAAATTTTAGATAAAAAATCTACCCAAAGTATTTCAGGATCCTTGCCGGTACTACAGAGTCTGTGCACTGTGCTGAGCTTCTTCGGACTCAGACTTGAGTTAGAAGAAGAACGAAGCACTTGTGGGTTACTACCTATGTGCCATGATGTTGATCCGTGGCTCAAACTCCAAACTTTATTTTTTCCCCGGGCAGAAAAATGTTTCATGATAATTAAGATTTTGAGATGTAGAAGTGTGGAAATAGGAGTTGGTTTATTGTTTACGATAGTTATACCCCTTAGAATTAGTTTCTGCATGACCATTTTTGCTTTTATAGTTTAGCTCTCCTGTTTTGTTGAATAATGAAGAGTTTGGATTAGATAGTCACTTCTCGCCTTTATGTCTTTTCTTTTGCTGAGTTTCTTAGCTTTTTTTTTGGGGGGGGGGGGGGGGGGTAGGGGGTAGGGTTGTTTAATGTGTTTTTTTACAGTTATTCTTTGTCTCAGCTCAGTGGTCACACACTACTTGTAATACCCACTTCTGGAAGTACCCAGTTCAGTGTAAACACCACAATCTAAACTTCACACTTCAACTGTTAACTTTTACTTGTAAATCTTCAGCATGAGGGCATCCATCTTAGTGTTTTGTCATCATCATAATAGGCAGGTCCAATACAGAATGTTACTTCATGCAGTTTCCTTCTGAAGGTTTTTCCTGTCTGACTGACTGACTTTCTACCCCACCAGGACATCACACAAGTGATAAACACCCGATGACACAAAGTGCCACCATGTGGGTGAGGATCACAGTGGAGAGGTCCCAGAAACCGTGTTCAGCCTTTAGGCCATATTTATGGCCAGGCGATATTGGGGCCTCTGGCAAGAGCCAGAGTAGGGCTTCAAATAACAAAAAATTTCATCCTAAAAAAGGATGGGAAGTTTTTTTGGTTTTTCCTGTGTCTTATGCCCACTTTTATACCAGTTTGCACATGCACCTCTTTCCAAGTTTCATGGCTCCTGATACTGTTCTTTCCGAGTTTCTTTGTGATGTTTGATATCTCTTTGTATTTAAATATTTCTCTGCAGATCCGTGTTGAATGAGGATATTGTGGTCACCCACAAGGATTCTGTGACTTGCTGCAAGTATAATCCAGAGTTCAATCAAATCATCACGTGCTGCAGTGGATCTGTAAGCTTGCTCTTTTATATGTTTTTTCTATCTGATTTCAGTGCCATTAGTACTTTTACTGTTGATGTCCAGCATTTCGTGCCAAATCACAGAATCTTATCATCCCTGTGGTTATCAAGGAATATTATCATTCCAGGGCCCCATTTTGGGGGGAAAAAGAATAGAACCACTGACTCCCTAACAAGCCTGAGCGGTGAGGAACCAACGGTCTGCATACAAGTAAGCCAGATCTGTAAAATGGGTGTGCACACAATTCAAGTTCTGAAACAAGATGACAGTTCAGAAGTGGACAAACAACCAGAACTTTCAGGGGGAGTTTACAACCAGTGAATGCTAAGGAAAAAAAAAAGAAGAAGAGAAGAAAAAGAAGAAGAATATTATCATTATCTAAATAATGTAACAGTACCCTAATTACATGACCCAGTCTGTAAATAGTCTTAGTCAAGGTTTCAACTGCACTGCAGTTGGGTCACCACATACTTGCTCCATTCCTTTGCCATTTGAAAAAGTGGTGAACAAACAATTAGTCCGGCACAATCCAGAAATATGCCCACACAGTAAATGTATAAGTCAATTACCATGTGACCATATCTGGGGTCACAACCCATGCGTCGGGAACCCGTGAGCTTTGGCATTCAAAGTTTATTTCTTAGAAAAACAGCACACATTTTCACATTAGAAACAACCATTATCTCCACATTGATATGTGGCTGTGATCAGTCACCACTGTCCTATGTCCTATATATTCATAGTCTCCATGGTTGTTCATTATAGAACCTAGATATTCAAAGTTTGTTACATTTTTAGTTTCTTGTTATTTTTGGTTGCATGCACCTTTTGTTTGTTGGTATTTTTGTGTGTGTTGTTTATTAAATAAATAAATAATCAGAAAATAAGGTTTTGATCTTCAATGTGTTTTTGGACAGCAGGGTTACATTTGTCTAGTCCCATTACACAAATGAGATAGGAGGACTATGTTATCTGCATGTCAGAGTTCTGGAATTGCCTTTAAACCAGTTATAAGTGGATTAAAACAGTTACAAATTTGATCAGTTTTTCAGATATTCTTATTATGTTGCATTTAAATTGTCATTCTTAATCCAATTCTAGTTAGTCAAAGTATGGGACTTTGAGACAGGGGCCGCTGTATTTGAGTTTGGCAATGCACACGGAAGGGAAGCAATCACCTGTATGACTTTTGATAACACAGGGAGAAGGTATGATTATTTGTTACCTAAACACGTAGATATGTCCTACTAGGAATGAGTAGAGAAATAAATGCAACTCATTAAAAAAAATTAAAATTATCAAGTGATTTATATATGTTAGTTTACGGATCATTCTCACTGCACATTGAACCATCTGGTCCATAAGTGATTCATGCACAGTGCTCTTATCTGCCCTCACCCATTTTCACTTGCACACACACACAAAACTAAGATGATTTTGCACAAATACACAAACTCAGTAGTGCCTGTAAAAATCTTGAGAAAAAAAATACATCACTTGGTTTAGTCCCTGGCACACACAAATACAAGTGAGCAATAACATTTTCCTACAGTGGCGCGGTGATTTATGTCACAGGCGTGAGGGGAAGTTAAGTCCAACATGATGTGTATAAGGAGATACTCCGTACGTCACTCGGGCGCCAATCCTTTACTATCCTGGTTGTACGGAACCTCACGCAAGACCCCTACAGCACGTCCTCGTCGTGCGCCACAGATAATGTCTCAAATGAGCATTAACAGAGCTGTCAGGGGATCTCGGAGTTCGGCGGCCCCCAGAGGTGATGTGTCCTTGTGGCTCTCATCAGCCCGCCCCCAAACGCTTGGGTGAAAAATGTTATCAAAACTCATTAGGAACATGAGTAGGTTTGCCAAACGTACAGCCAAAATTACAACCCTTGGTTAAAAGACTGCGAAATAAAGAGAACATTGTTCACTGCACATCCTCTGTTAACCCTCAGTGTCGTCGTCACCGCGCTAAGGTACACCACAACAGCAACCATCCATAGGCTGGCCATCCTTGTACATCCTCGGTTAACCCTCAGTGTCGTCGTCACCGCGCTGAGGTACTCCACAACAGCAACCATCCATCGGATGGCTAAGCCTAATTGTCCGACAAAACTAGATCATACGGATCAAAATCTGACCATCAAAATTTGTATTGAACTGAAAAAGATCGAATGTCCACACCCAAAGACCCCACTCGCCCGAGTGTTGGGACAAAACTGATAACGATATGCCTGATGCAGGATGTAAAATTCTGTCGGGCTAACGGCTCGTCAAAGAAATCTAACGTGCGAAGAAAAAAGAATGTACCTATCTGTGTGGTCACAAAAGTCCAAAACCCACGGGCTGCTCCCCGCTGACGTCCAGAGGGCGCAGCCCCTGTCGAGTGGGAGGCCTGATACGGTTGTGAGGTTAAGCAGGCATGTGCAGGACGTGACGATTCCTTGGGTGAGCCCAGAACCAGAGCGCCATGTGCCGGCTCTGCATGCATGTAAGCCTCCTTGGATGGCAGGGAATGCCCATGATCTGCCCCTGCCTTCCCTTAAGGGCTAACTGTTCCACAGGGGGCTGCCCCAAAGGGGTACTCCGAGGGCAATACCTGCGGAGAAGGAGACAAAGTGGACACAACTCAAATCAGGCAACGTCTCGACCCACACAAAACAATGGCCACAGTCAACCTAGAAATAGGCCTGACGTCTTCCTTCGAAGTCGGAGTACAGCTGCCCATGAGGCAGGGAAATGAAAAACGGTTGTACACGCAAAAATCAGGTCCAGGTGAAAGCCAAAAGTCCAAGCGGACGATTAACCGAGACCTTCCACTGGAATTCACAGCCGGTGATCGATAATAAATCAATAATAAATAATAATTTTCCTACATTTTTCACCTGAAACTTACAGTGGTTTGAAAAACAACTTACCACCATTAGTGTTAACCAGAAATCAAAATATTATGTATACTGAACTCTACTATATAGCGCAGAAACCTGGAAAATGAGTAGCAGAAAGTTGATCTGAGTCTGTGGAAATGGTGATATACACAAGACGCAAAAACAAATGTAGTAGGCATCTGATTAGCTACAGCAAAATATTCTAGGCAGTAAATTGTGTGATCTTTTGTCTGTGTCTTCTCAGTTATGATTCGTATTGGGTTTAATGAAAAAAACAGTACGTAAAGATACAGTTAAATAAACACTAATAATGTGTTCTATTTACTAGGCTGATCACTGGTGGTAGAGATGGCATTCTCAAAATCTGGAACTATAACAATGGACACTGTCTTCGTGTACTTAAGAAAAGATCTAAGAAGAATGCAGGTACCAATTTTTTTTTCAAGAAAAAGGGTATTTTGGTGTGTGTTTATGTGTGTGTGTGTGTGTGGGGGGGGGGGGGGGGGGGGGGGGTTATTAAACTGTCATGTAGATTTTTTTTTTTATAGCATTATTATTACTAGTATAATTATTATTTTTAAAAATGCATGTGCTGTCTAGTTTTTAGTTTTCCTTCATGGGCTGCTCCTTGGTGAGGCATTTGGCTTGACCACTGTGCCATGGTACAGTGCTTTTATTGTTATTAATTCATCATCTTCCTTGGTGTCCTCTTGCTCTGGCGTCAGTTCTTCTTAGATGTATCACCTGGTTTATTCACGTGTATTGCTGCTTTCTAACAAAAGGCCCAAACCACTTATGCTTCTCAATGTCTTCTTCTTCTTCTCTTCTTCCACCATTTATCCCAGTGAGGTGTAGGTGGCGGGGGGGGGGGGGGGGGGGGGGGGGGGATAGGGGTGTAGGGATCATTTGTGTCTTTTTCCTGTGTATTGTACAAGTTGGTGCTCATTTCTGTGAGGTTGCTCTTGATAATTTCGCTCCATCTCTTGCGTGGTCTTCCACAAGCTCCGTGCTCATTATATTTCTTTAGCGTGGCTCCCTGCGGCAGTTGATCCCTGGACATTCTTGTCAGGTGGCCAAACCATCTCATTTTTTGTTCTTTGATGAATTGTATGACTGCTTTCAGTCTTCTTTTAATTTCTTCATTCTTGATTTCATCTCTTCTTGTCACACTGGTTGCTCTCCTAAGACATCTCATCTTCTCAATGTATTTACACAAATGTCTCCCACTAACTGTATGACAGTTTCCATGGATTTTTTTCTGGCAGTACACAAAGGTACGCAGTACCAGCACTTTTTAAGACTTTTGTCTCTAGTAACAGATATTTTGTGATGAGTACTGGCACCTTTTTTTTAGGATAGTGTCAAAGTTTGATACCACCAGCATAGTATTGATATGAATATGCTGCTTACAGTCTGCGATAATTCATATTTTGATTTCTGTTTTTTCTTTCAGAAATTGGTGGTAATGAAATCTGTGATGTAACTTACATTAAAATGAGCAAAAACAGGTACTTTTTTGTTTTGTTTGTTTGTTGCTATTAGTTTGTTGCTGTTTGTTTTAGCAATCCATTTTTAAGAAAAATATCAAAACTGACAGTCTTATGGACATATTCTTCCCCATCAGAATCCTAGCCAGTTAGTTAGTTGGTTGCTTGGTTGGCTAGCTGGTTGGTTGGTTAGTTGTTTACTTGGTTAGTTGTTTAGTTAGTAGGTTGGTTAGTTAGTTAGCCAGTTGGTTGGTTAGTTGATTGATTAGTTGGTTGGTTGATTAGTTGGTTGGTTGATTAGTTGGTTGGTTGAGTAGTTAGCTGGTTGGTTGATTAGTTGGTTGGTTGATTTATTAGTTGGTTGATTGAATAGTTGGTTGATTAGTTGATTGATTAGCTGGATGGTTGATTAGTTGATTGATTAGCTGGATGGTTGATTAGTTGATTGATTAGCTGGATGGTTGATTAGTTGATTGATTAGCTGGATGGTTGATTAGTTGATTGATTAGCTGGATGGTTGATTAGTTGGTTGATTAGCTGGATGGTTAATTGGTTGATTAGTTGGTTGATGAGTTGGTTGGCTGGTTGATTATTTGGTTGATTAGTTGGTTGATTAGTTGTTTTTTTTTTGGTTGGTTGGTTGATTAGTTGGTTGATTAGTTGGTTAGTTGGTTGATTAGTTGATTAGTTGGTGGCTGGTTAGTTGGTTATTTGCTTGGTTTGTTGGTTGGTTAGTTGGTTGGTTGGCTGGTTGTTTGGTTAGTTAGTTACTTAGGTCATCATTATTGCACTCCGAACATGTCCATAGGTGCTCAGATACTCTACACAGTATGAACCTTAGCATTCGGTGGCTAATAGTACCAGTTCTATGTTGATTAACAAGTCCTCTAATGTGCCTGTTATGCATTTCATATTTTTCTATGCCAGTCTTAACTCCCAAGTCTATCATTCTGGACAGTGATGTGGATTCACTACCCCCAAAGTCCTCCACCCTTCCCATTTCTTGGAGGGCATTAATAATATTGACATGATCCATAAATTAACCGTCGGTAGTAACAGCGAATTCAGCCAACCTATCAGGTCTTTCATTCAATTCTACGCCCATATGTCCCAGAACGAAAAGAATAAAGGTGACTCTACACGCAGTGGACTTCTGTAATGATTCAATCCATTGCCTTTGCACAGAACCTGCCTGAATTCTCCGGATCATACTCATTGAATTTGAGCGATGCAACGCTTGCGTTACTTCCATCGCCTCCATGGTCATGCTGCTGGTTGTCAAGGAGAAGGCGCCATTGGCTTCTTTGACTATTCTTCCCACTGAGCGTGCTGTAAACGCTCATGCGCTTCTTTGCTGGCATACAACAGATCCATCTGTGTAGATCAGTACATCTGCCTCGTCTGAATTTTTACTGATGTGAGAGTTAACATCTGCATTGACAACAACAGGATTCTGCTCCCTGCATCATCTTTTGAGTGTGACAGTACAGGAAAATGTACATATAAACGCATGAGGCCTGAGTATCTAGTCTGCACCAGGGGTTATGTTGGTTAGGCTGCATTTTTGCTTGATAACACCTTCTGCCTGACCTAGCCATGATTTTCCCCTGTTCAGCCTGTCACCTTTTTCATTAAAAAGTGCTTGATGCAGTGGGTGTTTCTTATCAGTGCGTATTTAAAGGTATACTCAAGCCCTCCAGATCCTGATCCTCTGGTTCATGGTCGGAAAGTCAAGTCATTGTTACACAGGAAGTGTAGCCTAGCCTGGTGTCTTAAGGTATGTTATGATATCACAATCATTATCACTGAAGATTGTTATTTCCCATTCTGGTCTGAGCCACTGGTGATCATGACACTCCAGTCCTCTCTGTCATTTGATAATTTCTTCTTCTTCTTCATCATTGGTTCAACCGACATATATGCCTTGTGCCTGTTTACAGCATATCTGCAATATTTGCACCTTTCAGCCGACACATCTGACTTCTGTAGGCATTTGTTGTCTGGTTTTGCCTTCCCAGTTAGTTTCTTGGGACACTTATAGTTTTCTATGTGTGGTGACATCGTTATCCTCTAATTAACTTGTGTTGTCACTTAAGGACCCCAACCAGGGCAGCTGTATGCAAATTAGTTTACCAGGGGTAGAGCATCAACATTCCCTGCCATTCAAGGAGGTTTCTATAAATGCAGAGCAGATACATGGTCTTCTGGTGTTGGGCTCACCCAAGGAATCATCATGTCCTGTACATGACTGCTTAACCTCACATCTGTATATTGAGCCTTCCTCTCTTTACGGGTTGTTCTCTTTAAGGATCCCCAGGAAGCATTCTGTAGACCTGCAACTCCATTTCACAGCACATATGGGCATCTCACTTCCACAGCATGTTAGACTTCTCTCTCTGATGATAACACATTTCAAATGGATGCACTGGCCAATTTTTAAGGCATTTCTGGGAAGTATGCAGCGGGCATTGCTTATATGCATGAGGCAAGGAAAGTGCGGACAGTCAAAAGTCTATCTGGAGGGCTGTGACGAGGCGGTGTATTTCAAGAGGCCTGTTTCTGACGATGCTTATAAAAATAAATTTTTTTTTCAACGTAGCATTTTCTTTTCTTTGTTTCATAGATATGTGATCTCTGTTGGCTGGGACAGACATATCAACATATACTATGATAATCATAGCGATAGTAACATATTTCACATACAGCATCCTACACCATATTGGCATGATGATATTGTAAGTATCATTTTGGTTAACATATTTTGAAATTAAATATGCTCCCCGCTCCAGGTTCTGGTGCCTCATTGGGGAAAACAAGAATAGATCCACTGCCTGCCCAAAAGCATATCGTAAAAGTCGACTAAATGGGAGCTTTCTTTGATGTCTGAGTACATCTGCCTGAGACGCAAGGAACCAGCAGTCTACATGCAAATGAGTCAGATCTGTGAAATGGATGTGCACATAACACTCATTTTCTGGAACAGTACTAGAAGTCTAGAAGTGGACGAACAACCACAACTTTCTGCTGAAGTTTAAAGCCAGTGAATGCGAAGAAGAAGAAATGTAATATCAATTGAGTTGAGTTAAAAATATATATCATAGCACTCAGGAAATTTCTATAAGCACTCCATCCTCATCTTCAGCAGCCAGCACAAGTTCCAGTTCTGATGATACTAGCAGCACTCTGATTGTATGTCCATTTTTCCTTTCTTCTGAGTTTGGGCCAAATCCCCTGGTCACTGTCTGCTGCATAATTCTTTTCAGACCCTGATGATTGATGTGTTTTTCTGCAATGTTTGGAGCTTGATAATATATAGCTTGTCATGCATCAGTTAACCACAGAATAGTGCAGAACCAACCAGCCTTTCTGTCTGTCCTTTTCTCAACACACCTGCATTCCCTTAAAAAAATATCCTAAGGATGGTAACTACCTGAAGCATTGGAGCAGTGCTTGTTACTTTGCACAGAGCAAACCTGAATCCACCTTTGTAATACTGCTTTGTGAGTCTGATACAGTCACAACATGTGTGTACAACTGGTTCTCAAGCAAGCAGAAGGCTGCATGATTACCTCCACCTCCATTCTCAGTATAGATGTTGTGATATCATATGATATACTTTGTTGCACTGGGTAGTCAATTATTTTTTTGCTGTGTACCCCCAACACAGAAAGCTTCTCATATCAACTGGACAGGAATTGTCATGAATCTTCTTCTTCTTCAGCCCTTGAGGTTCACTGATGCAGGATCTATTCATCTGTGCAATTAATCTTCTCTTTCCAGTTGGTGACCCCAAGTGTTTATAGGTCTGCTTGTGAATTATCTTTCCCTGTCTTCTTAGTCTGCCTCGTAGTATACACCCATTCAGCATCTTTGTACCATTCAGTCGTTTCTGAGATATTTGCATTTGCTTCATTTTATTTAATTATACTCTGGTAGTGCGTACATGATGAGATACACCCTAAATTATTCCAGGCAATAAATTGTGCAATCTGTTGCTTGTGTCTTTGTTTAAAAATCTTCTTTAATCGTATACACTTTTAGTTTATAAATCTGTATGTGTACAGATCTTCTTTAATCGTATACACTTTTAGTTTATAAATCTGTATGTGTACAGATCTTCTTTAATCGTATACACTTTTAGTTTATAAATCTGTATGTGTACAGATCTTCTTTAATCGTATACACTTTTAGTTTATAAATCTGTATGTGTACAGATCTTCTTTAATCGTATACACTTTTAGTTTATAAATCTGTATGTGTACAGATCTTCTGAGTGTTGTGGGTGACTGTTTTATAGATATTTTATATGCACGACTGGTTCTATCTGGTTGTGTGATGTATTTATTTCTCAATGATGATCTTCAGCATGATGGACACAAAGAGGATGTGCTTGCTGTGGCTCAGTGCTTGCCCAATCTGCTGGCCACTGCCAGTTATGATGGAGAGGTGATTGTGTGGAACTTAGTTTCGGGGCATATCTTCTGTCACCTCAACCCTCCTGCTCCTCCAGGTTACAGAGATGAGTCATGTAAGTTGTGCCTTTTAATTCATGAATTGGACAAATATTAACTGTGCCTTTGATTCAAGAACTAAAGAAAAAAAATGTTTATTATGCTTTTATTCAAAAACTTTAAAAAATGTTTATTGTGCTTTGATTAAAGATTTGAAAAAAAATATATAAATTGTGCCTTTGATTCAAGAACTGTCCATTTTTTAAAGATTGATACATGAACAAATATGGCTATTGTTTCTTATCCTTCTTATAATCAAAGAATGTTTGGTAAATTGCTTGGTATTGAAAGAGCTAAACGAGACATGTATTACCATGAGCTAGATATTCTTGCACTCAAAATTTTGCCCCATTGTCAGACTATCTAACATCTTGTGCCTCAGTGTCAGACTATCTAACATCTTGTGCCTCAGTGTCAGACTATCTAACATCTGGTGCCTCAGTGTCAGACTATCTAACATCTGGTGCCTCAGTGTCAGACTATCTAACATCTGGTGCCTCAGTGTCAGACTATCTAACATCTTGTGCCTCAGTGTCAGACTATCTAACATCTGGTGCCTCAGTGTCAGACTATCTAACATCTGGTGCCTCAGTGTCAGACTATCTAACATCTTGTGCCTCAGTGTCAGACTATCTAATATCTGGTGCCTCAGTGTCAGACTATCTAACATCTTGTGCCTCATTGTCAGACTATCTAACATCTTGTGCCTCAGTGTCAGACTATCTAACATCTTGTGCCTCAGTGTCAGACTATCTAACATCTGGTGCCTCAGTGTCAGACTATCTAACATTTGGTGCCTCAGTGTCAGACTATCTAACATCTGGTGCCTCAGTGTCAGACTATCTAACATCTTGTGCCTCAGTGTCAGACTATCTAACTTCTTGTGCCTCAGTGTCAGACTATCTAACATCTTGTGCCTCAGTGTCAGACTATCTAACATCTGGT
Organism: Candidula unifasciata; assembly: GCA_905116865.2. Lineage (NCBI taxonomy): Eukaryota > Metazoa > Mollusca > Gastropoda > Stylommatophora > Geomitridae > Candidula > Candidula unifasciata. The sequence goes on from CAJHNH020001696.1 coordinate 25,968, forward strand.
GCCTCAGTGTCAGACTATCTAACATCTGGTGCCTCAGTGTCAGACTATCTAACATCTTGTGCCTCAGTGTCAGACTATCTAACATCTGGTGCCTCAGTGTCAGACTATCTAACATCTGGTGCCTCAGTGTCAGACTATCTAACATCTTGTGCCTCAGTGCCAGACTATCTAACATCTGGTGCCTCAGTGTCAGACTATCTAACATCTTGTGCCTCAGTGTCAGACTATCTAACATCTGGTGCCTCAGTGTCAGACTATCTAACATCTGGTGCCTCAGTGTCAGACTATCTAACATCTTGTGCCTCAGTGTCAGACTATCTAACATCTTGTGCCTCAGTGTCAGAACACATAACATCTTGTGCCTCAGTGTCAGACTATCTAACATCTTGTGCCTCAGTGTCAGAACACATAACATCTTGTGCCTCATTGTCAGACTATCTAACATCTGGTGCCTCAGTGTCAGAACACATAACATCTTGTGCCTCAGTGTCAGACTATCTAACATCTTGTGCCTCAGTGTCAGACTATCTAACATCTGGTGCCTCAGTGTCAGACTATCTAACATCTGGTGCCTCAGTGTCAGACTATCTAACATCTTGTGCCTCAGTGTCAGAACACATAACATCTTGTGCCTCAGTGTCAGAACACATAACATCTTGTGCCTCAGTGTCAGACTATCTAACATCTTGTGCCTCAGTGTCAGAACACATAACATCTTGTGCCTCAGTGTCAGACTATCTAACATCTTGTGCCTCAGTGTCAGAACACATAACATCTTGTGCCTCAGTGTCAGACTATCTAACATCTTGTGCCTCAGTGTCAGACTATCTAACATCTTGTGCCTCAGTGTCAGACTATCTAACATCTTGTGCCTCAGTGTCAGAACACATAACATCTTGTGCCTCAGTGTCAGACTATCTAACATCTGGTGCCTCAGTGTCAGACTATCTAACATCTTGTGCCTCAGTGTCAGACTATCTAACATCTGGTGCCTCAGTGTCAGACTATCTAACATCTTGTGCCTCAGTGTCAGAACACATAACATCTTGTGCCTCAGTGTCAGAACACATAACATCTTGTGCCTCAGTGTCAGACTATCTAACATCTTGTGCCTCAGTGTCAGAACACATAACATCTTGTGCCTCAGTGTCAGACTATCTAACATCTTGTGCCTCAGTGTCAGAACACATAACATCTTGTGCCTCAGTGTCAGACTATCTAACATCTTGTGCCTCAGTGTCAGACTATCTAACATCTTGTGCCTCAGTGTCAGACTATCTAACATCTGGTGCCTCAGTGTCAGACTATCTAACATCTTGTGCCTCAGTGTCAGACTATCTAACATCTGGTGCCTCAGTGTCAGACTATCTAACATCTTGTGCCTCAGTGTCAGACTATCTAACATCTTGTGCCTCAGTGTCAGACTATCTAACATCTGGTGCCTCAGTGTCAGACTATCTAACATCTGGTGCCTCAGTGTCAGACTATCTAACATCTGGTGCCTCAGTGTCAGACTATCTAACATCTGGTGCCTCAGTGTCAGACTATCTAACATCTTGTGCCTCAGTGTCAGACTATCTAACATCTTGTGCCTCAGTGTCAGACTATCTAACATCTGGTGCCTCAGTGTCAGACTATCTAACATCTTGTGCCTCAGTGTCAGAACACATAACATCTTGTGCCTCAGTGTCAGACTATCTAACATCTTGTGCCTCAGTGTCAGAACACATAACATCTTGTGCCTCAGTGTCAGACTATCTAACATCTTGTGCCTCAGTGTCAGACTATCTAACATCTTGTGCCTCAGTGTCAGAACACATAACATCTTGTGCCTCAGTGTCAGAACACATAACATCTTGTGCCTCAGTGTCAGACTATCTAACATCTTGTGCCTCAGTGTCAGAACACATAACATCTTGTGCCTCAGTGTCAGACTATCTAACATCTTGTGCCTCAGTGTCAGAACACATAACATCTTGTGCCTCATTGTCAGACTATCTAACATCTTGTGCCTCAGTGTCAGACTTTCTAACATCTTGTGCCTCAGTGTCAGAACACATAACATCTTGTGCCTCAGTGTCAGAACACATAACATCTTGTGCCTCAGTGTCAGACTATCTAACATCTTGTGCCTCAGTGTCAGACTATCTAACATCTGGTGCCTCAGTGTCAGACTATCTAACATCTTGTGCCTCAGTGTCAGAACACATAACATCTTGTGCCTCAGTGTCAGACTATCTAACATCTTGTGCCTCAGTGTCAGAACACATAACATCTTGTGCCTCAGTGTCAGACTATCTAACATCTTGTGCCTCAGTGTCAGACTATCTAACATCTTGTGCCTCAGTGTCAGAACACATAACATCTTGTGCCTCAGTGTCAGAACACATAACATCTTGTGCCTCAGTGTCAGACTATCTAACATCTTGTGCCTCAGTGTCAGAACACATAACATCTTGTGCCTCAGTGTCAGACTATCTAACATCTTGTGCCTCAGTGTCAGAACACATAACATCTTGTGCCTCATTGTCAGACTATCTAACATCTTGTGCCTCAGTGTCAGACTTTCTAACATCTTGTGCCTCAGTGTCAGAACACATAACATCTTGTGCCTCAGTGTCAGAACACATAACATCTTGTGCCTCAGTGTCAGACTATCTAACATCTTGTGCCTCAGTGTCAGACTATCTAACATCTTGTGCCTCAGTGTCAGAACACATAACATCTTGTTCCTCAGTGTCAGAACACATAACATCTTGTGCCTCAGTGTCAGACTATCTAACATCTTGTGCCTCAGTGTCAGACTATCTAACATCTGGTGCCTCAGTGTCAGACTATCTAACATCTTGTGCCTCAGTGTCAGACTATCTAACATCTTGTGCCTCAGTGTCAGACTATCTAACATCTTGTGCCTCAGTGTCAGAACACATAACATCTTGTGCCTCAGTGTCAGACTATCTAACATCTTGTGCCTCAGTGTCAGAACACATAACATCTTGTGCCTCATTGTCAGACTATCTAACATCTTGTGCCTCAGTGTCAGACTTTCTAACATCTTGTGCCTCAGTGTCAGAACACATAACATCTTGTGCCTCAGTGTCAGAACACATAACATCTTGTGCCTCAGTGTCAGACTATCTAACATCTTGTGCCTCAGTGTCAGACTATCTAACATCTTGTGCCTCAGTGTCAGAACACATAACATCTTGTGCCTCAGTGTCAGAACACATAACATCTTGTGCCTCAGTGTCAGACTATCTAACATCTTGTGCCTCAGTGTCAGAACACATAACATCTTGTGCCTCAGTGTCAGACTATCTAACATCTTGTGCCTCAGTGTCAGAACACATAACATCTTGTGCCTCATTGTCAGACTATCTAACATCTTGTGCCTCAGTGTCAGACTATCTAACATCTTGTGCCTCAGTGTCAGACTATCTAACATCTTGTGCCTCAGTGTCAGAACACATAACATCTTGTGCCTCAGTGTCAGAACACATAACATCTTGTGCCTCAGTGTCAGACTATCTAACATCTTGTGCCTCAGTGTCAGAACACATAACATCTTGTGCCTCAGTGTCAGACTATCTAACATCTTGTGCCTCAGTGTCAGAACACATAACATCTTGTGCCTCATTGTCAGACTATCTAACATCTTGTGCCTCAGTGTCAGACTTTCTAACATCTTGTGCCTCAGTGTCAGAACACATAACATCTTGTGCCTCAGTGTCAGAACACATAACATCTTGTGCCTCAGTGTCAGACTATCTAACATCTTGTGCCTCAGTGTCAGACTATCTAACATCTTGTGCCTCAGTGTCAGAACACATAACATCTTGTGCCTCAGTGTCAGAACACATAACATCTTGTGCCTCAGTGTCAGACTATCTAACATCTTGTGCCTCAGTGTCAGACTATCTAACATCTGGTGCCTCAGTGTCAGACTATCTAACATCTTGTGCCTCAGTGTCAGACTATCTAACATCTGGTGCCTCAGTGTCAGACTATCTAACATCTGGTGCCTCAGTGTCAGACTATCTAACATCTTGTGCCTCAGTGTCAGACTATCTAACATCTTGTGCCTCAGTGTCAGACTATCTAACATCTGGTGCCTCAGTGTCAGACTATCTAACATCTTGTGCCTCAGTGTCAGACTATCTAACATCTTGTGCCTCAGTGTCAGAACACATAACATCTTGTGCCTCAGTGTCAGACTATCTAACATCTTGTGCCTCAGTGTCAGAACACATAACATCTTGTGCCTCATTGTCAGACTATCTAACATCTTGTGCCTCAGTGTCAGACTTTCTAACATCTTGTGCCTCAGTGTCAGAACACATAACATCTTGTGCCTCAGTGTCAGAACACATAACATCTTGTGCCTCAGTGTCAGACTATCTAACATCTTGTGCCTCAGTGTCAGACTATCTAACATCTTGTGCCTCAGTGTCAGAACACATAACATCTTGTGCCTCAGTGTCAGAACACATAACATCTTGTGCCTCAGTGTCAGACTATCTAACATCTTGTGCCTCAGTGTCAGAACACATAACATCTTGTGCCTCAGTGTCAGACTATCTAACATCTGGTGCCTCAGTGTCAGACTATCTAACATCTTGTGCCTCAGTGTCAGACTATCTAACATCTTGTGCCTTAGTGTCAGACTATCTAACATCTTGTGCCTCAGTGTCAGACTATCTAACATCTGGTGCCTCAGTGTCAGACTATCTAACATCATGTGCCTCAGTGTCAGACTATCTAACATCTTGTGCCTCAGTGTCAGACTATCTAACATCTGGTGCCTCAGTGTCAGACTATCTAACATCTTGTGCCTCAGTGTCAGAACACATAACATCTTGTGCCTCAGTGTCAGACTATCTAACATCTTGTGCCTCAGTGTCAGAACACATAACATCTTGTGCCTCAGTGTCAGACTATCTAACATCTTGTGCCTCAGTGTCAGAACACATAACATCTTCTGCTTTGATCTTCCTGTTTTTAAAATGATGGGGTAGCCCAGAGGTCTCAGTTAGCTAAGACCTGCAGACATGCCTTATTTTCAGAGGTCTGCCATATACCTCATACTTTTTATAGTTATACTGAAGAACTTGTTATATAATAATATTCAAATAGCAGAATCACAAAAATAAATTGCACTCTAAAGCTGAGTTTTTTGGGGGTTTTTTTAAAAGAATTATATTGTTTTTTTTTTTGTTCGTCCATCACAAGAGATGATGACCACTCTTTCTTTTATCTGTCATGAAACTGCAGTTGATTATCTGTGAGTTCGGAGATGGCTTTTAACCCCAAAACGGGCCCAGAAGGATCAAGGGGGGGGGGGGGGGGGATAGGGACAGGGAACAGTGTCTGTAGGTAAAGCACCTGTTATATGGGTCTTTCTAGCCTGTCTTCGTTGAACAGAACCCTTAAATGTGTATCTTGGTCTGTGGACCACAAAATTAGAACCACTGGGGTAACCAGTCCCAGGAACAACCCTATTCTCAGTCACTTTGTATGATATATTATGTATGGTGAAGTGTTATTATTCCTTTCTTTGCTCAGGGGGTAATACTCTTTTAACTTATTAAGCCAACAAATTAGTGAGGGAAAGAATATACATGGTGTTTTAAATATTTATTAATTTTAGTTAAAAAAATTATTTTTAACTTGTTTTGAATTATACTTTAGAAAATCAGTTAATAGCATCATAGCGGGTGGCAGATCAACAGGGTAGCATAGCTGGTAACAGATCAACAGGGTAGCATAGCTGGTGAACAAGGTAGCATAGCTGGTGGCAAATTAACAGGGTAGCATAGCTGGTGGCAAATCAACAGGGTAGCATAGCTGGTAACAGATCAACAGGGTAGCATAGCTGGTGACAGATCAACAGGGTAGCATAGCTGGTGGCAGATCAACAGGGTAGCATAGCTGGTAACAGATCAACAGGGTAGCATAGCTGGTGGAAGATCAACAGGGTAGCATAGCTGGTGAAAGATCAACAGGGTAGCATAGCTGGTGGAAGATCAACAGGGTAGCATAGCTGGTGGCAAATCAACAGGGTAGCATAGCTGGTGGCAAATCAACAGGGTAGCATAGCTGGTGGCAGATCAACAGGGTAGCATAGCTGGTAACAGATCAACAGGGTAGCATAGCTGGTGGCAGATCAACAGGGTAGCATAGCTGGTGGCAAATCAACAGGGTAGCATAGCTGGTGGCAAATCAACAGGGTAGCATAGCTGCTGACAGATCAACAGGGTAGCATAGCTGGTGGCAGATCAACAAGGTAACAAAGCTGGTGGCAAATCAACAGAGTAGCATAGCTGGTGGAAGATCAACAGGGTAGCATAGCTGGTGACAGATCAACAGGGTAGCATAGCTGGTGGCAAATCAACAGGGTAGCATAGCTGGTGAACAAGGTAGCATAGCTGGTGACAGATCAACAGGGTAGCATAGCTGGTGACAGATCAACAGGGTAGCATAGCTGGTGACAGATCAACAAGGTAGCATAGCTGGTGAAAGATCAACAGGGTAGCATAGCTGGTGAACAAGGTAGCATAGCTGGTGGCAAATCAACAGGGTAGCATAGCTGGTGACAGATCAACAAGGTAGCATAGCTGGTGGCAAATCAGCAAGGTAGCATAGCTGGTGGAAGATCAACAGGGTAGCATAGCTGGTGGCAAATCAGCAAGGTAGCATAGCTGGTGGAAGATCAACAGGGTAGCATAGCTGGTGACAGATCAACAGGGTAGCATAGCTGGTGGCAAATCAACAAGGTAGCATAGCTGGTGACAGATCAACAAGGTAGCATAGTTGGTGGCAAATCAACAGGGTAGCATAGCTGGTGACAGGTCAATAGGGTAGCATAGCTGGTGGCAGATCAACAGGGTAGCATAGCTGGTGAACAAGGTAGCATAGCTGGTGACAGATCAACAGGGTAGCATAGCTGGTGACAGATCAACAGGGTAGCATAGCTGGTGACAGATCAACAGGGTAGCATAGTTGGTGGCAAATCAACAGGGTAGCATAGCTGGTGACAGATCAACAGGGTAGCATAGCTGGTGGCAGATCAACAGGGTAGCATAGCTGGTGAACAAGGTAGCATAGCTGGTGACAGATCAACAGGGTAGCATAGCTGGTGACAGATCAACAGGGTAGCATAGCTGGTGACAGATCAACAGGGTAGCATAGTTGGTGGCAAATCAACAGGGTAGCATAGCTGGTGACAGATCAACAGGGTAGCATAGCTGGTGGCAAATCAACAGGGTAGCATAGCTTGTGGCAAATCAAGGCTCAGATATCTCATTCAGCCTCCAGGGAAGTTATAACTAGGGCACCCGTAACGGCCACACCAGCCAATGTAACCTCAAGTCTTATGAGGGTTTATAGGTTTATAGTACATATCAACATCATGGCACAAGGGTAGAAACCCATAAGTGCTCCGTTCTACTTCTAACTCAAGCCTGAGTCCAAAGAATCTCAGTGCAGTGCATGAACTCCGTAGCACTGATGAGGATCCTGAAATACTTTGGTAGATCTTAAACTCAAAATTTTTCCCAGGCAGGCTACTCTTTTCAATCTCCAACTGCCAAGGGATTTTTTTATGTATACACTGGCATCTAATCTTACTATCCGGAGACCAGGGGACATTACTAGAAGTCCACGTGAAAAAGTCCTAGCCTTCACCAGGGCTAAACCTGGGACCTTCTGCACTTGAGGTGGACGCCATACCTTGAGACCACTCAGTCCCCAATGTGTGGTTAAAGATGTGATGTCTAGTTTGTGATTTTACTAGGAAGTTCTCTTCTTTTTCAGCTTACCAGCACTAGGTAATTATGTGTCCAGTAATATGCCATTGCTGTCCATCTGATACAAAAGTCATATTGCTGCTAAAATTTAGATAATACTTCCGGTCCTTTTAAGGATGAAATTTTTCGTTATTTGAAGCCCTACTCTGGCTTTTGCCAGGGGCCGCAATATAGCCTGGCCATAAATATGGCCTAAAGGCTGAACGCGGTTTCTGGGACCTCTCCACGGTGATCCTTACCCGCATGGTGGCACTTGTGTCATTGGGTGTTTATCGCTTGTGTGATGTCCTGGTGGGGTAAAAAGTCAGTCAGTCAGCCAAAATCTGTACAAGTGGCCTCCTACCAAAATCTCCCTCAGCTGACCTTAAACACTGAGGGTCAGGACATTGCGGACATATTCACGTTCCTTAAGACACAGATACCATCACTAGGGGATAGTGGATACAAGGTGAAAGAAAATTATGTCAATATTGATAGTGAAACATTACATTGACCTATATTTTCATTGACACAGTGGATGGTGACCTTGGAATTGACAAACTGATTTTCTTAAACACAAGAGCATATCAAAAGGATGCAGGAACATTAGTTGCCAGTGGACCTCGAGGGTATATTCACTTCTGGAATGTGTTTCAGGGTGGCTGTCTTCTGACTCAGTTTCCAGGGGTGAGCAGCATTTGTGTTGTATTTGTGTTAAGAGCATGTGTTCTTTGTTCACAGACAAGGCAGTTCCAAAATGTTGAATGCTGAATTAAGAATTGACATCATAGCACTTGGAACACTAAAATAAGTGCTCCATCCCTATCTTCAGCAGCAAGCGAAAAGTTCCAATTCCGATGGTACCAATAACCGTCTGACTGTACATCTGTCTCGCCTTTCCCTTGAGTATTGAGCATTTGCCAGACCCCCTGGTAACTCCTTGCAGTGCCACTCTCCTCAGACCTTAGTGATCTATTTGTGTCTCGGCACTGCTCACTCGCTCCCAAAGGGCCCTCACACCATCTAGCTTGTCATGCATCCATTTACCACCAAGTGGTGCAGAATCGGCTAGTCTATCTACCTACTCATCTCCCACCACACCAGCATGACCTAGAGAAAATATCCAAAGGACGCTAATAACCCTGGACCTCTGTGAAGTGATGCTTGCCACTTTGCAAAATTTTCAAAATGTATTTGTCTGTAACTAACAGTATCTTGTGTGCGTCCTAAAACATATTGCCTTGTAGTAGTAGTGTAGTAGTAGTTGTTGGTTGTTGTTCTTGTAATAGTAGTAGTTGTTGGTTGTTGTTCTTGTAATAGTAGTAGTTGTTTTGTTGTAATATTAGTAGTAACAGTTAATGTAATAGAAGCTGTGGAGATGTGATATTATAGACAAATGATGAGAACAACAAGGACAAATAAAAAGAGTAATGAAGATGTCGTTAAAAAAAAAGACTGCCTCATAAAAAGAACTGATTGCCCACATCTGAAGGAGACAATCTACATTCTTTGGACATGTGACGAGAAGGAGAAAACTGGAGTAATTGTGACAGTGGGAAGTGGAGAGGGAAGAGAGGCAGAGAGATACAAAGATAGAATATGCTGGACTGTTTGATGTCATGGCATGGGTGGTTATCTGTTGATTGAAAGTACACAAAACAGGGGTAGATGTACAGAGCCTAAAAAAATGGAGAGATTGATTGTGAACCTTATGTGAGGTCTAAATGGCACAACAGAATGATGAAGATGATAATACTGTGTCATCATCATGTAGCAGGTCCTTTGCAAAACGTCGCTCTTTTCATGGTCTGCCTGAAAGAAATTCGGTCTCTTGCCAGCTCTTCTGCCTCATGTACTTTCATACTCAAGGAGTCACTTATATCCTGTGCCCTTCTTCGTGTTGGTCGGCCCCTGCACCTCCTTCTTGGCACCATGCCTTCTGCTATTATTTTGTCCAATCCGTCAAAATTAAAAATATCCCCTTTTGAATATCTGCACTCAAATGCACCTACTTTCATGAAGAGTTTGTGTAAATGAATGAATGAGTGAATCAGAAATTGACATCACTTTACTGGGGACATTCCCAAACATGCTCCGTCCCCGCCTTCAGTAGCCAACAAAAAATTGACATGCTAGCTGTACTAGTGGCAACCTGATTAAAAGTCCATCTGTTACCCTGTCAGTGTTAAATATCTTCCGGAATGTTCTACTCATTGCTTGTTGAGTTAGTCTGTTGCACTGTTCCTTTGATCACAGAGAGCCTTCACTGTGTATGCTTTATAATAAAGTAGCTCTCCACCAAGAGGAGTGGCAGCAGCTAATCTATCAACACACATGCACGCACTCACACACTGACACACACACAGATGATAAATAAATGACATAATAATGAGATGATAAATAAAGACAGAAATTACAATTCTGAGAAGGGGAAAAGTACAAATGACTGAAGTGGTGTGAAGTGTTCAGCTGTCACACATTCTAGGCTATTCGATGAGATTGTGGTGGCAGGTTTTGGGAAAATGTCGCAATTGATGTATTATGAGAGAGACTGAACACAGAGAGAGACTTGAGCAAGTCCCAAATGTATGACTGTTGATTCCTACTAATTGTTAATTACCTCAGAAGTGCACAACAATGGTGGCCTGTGGTAAGTCCAGATTTCAGAAGCTGAATGTTTTGTTCTTAGCATAAATTCTGACATTTTCCCGAAATATAAACTTGTAATGCTTCTGTTGGTGTACCTATGTAGATTTTTTTTTTCTATTTATTTTTTTTCTATGCAGTTTAAAGGGAAAGATGGCATTGTGACTTTCTCTGAACACACACATATATCTTGTCCATAGTTAATAGCATCAAAGTTATATATGCTGTGAACACATCAATAGATCTGTCATCTTTCCACAGTCTAAAGCAAAAGGTGGCATGGTTACCTATGTTCTGAGCAACACAGACAACACCAGGTTGTACTCCAGTGACAGTGTTGGCTTCATCTATGCATGGGACATTGGCTCCTACTGCCTCACTGGGCCAGAAATACACTCTCCAAAATGTAAAATTTGTCTGTTTAAATTTGTGCTTGTAAAACATAATTTGTGTAATTGCCTTTGTTTGAATTTTTTTTTCTTCAAATGATACTGTTATATTGTGTTATATGGTAGGATGAGAATCATAACCAATAGCAGTGGTTCCCAAACTGTGCGCGCGGCATCATGGAGAGCCGGGACCTCTTCACAGGGGCGTCGTGAAATATTTGAAGATATACAATGTTTCTTTTTTTGTGTGTTACCTTTTACGTACAAATAGTCACACTTTTACTTGGGTTAGTGCGCCGTGGAAAATTGTAAGTGAAAAAAGGTGCCGCGACTAAGAAAAGTTTGGGATACACTGATCTTTAGCATTGGTGAGTGTAACTAGCAAGACTTGCTTGTGTTAAGAAAAGTCATTCACAGCGTGAGCATAGGATTTCAGAATCATTGTCATTTTCTCCTTTTTCCTTATGCCCTTCCTGAATTTTCCCTCTCCATGCAACAAGGTCCATGGCATCCTATTCCCATGAATCTACCCATGCACCTGTATCATTTATGTCCTGCTTACACACATAGTTTCTTCTTAGTAGATTACAGAAGAATCCTTAGAATTCCTTGAGATATGCCTTTCTAAACACTTTGTTGTTCATTTAACTGTTATCCTATGCTATCCCAAATGCTACTTTAACACTTACTGCATATAACAAATACAGCAAATAAAATGGTTTGCCCACTTGGAGAGAATGCCTTGTGATGCCATCCCATATAGGACATAATCAAAATAGGAGAGGGACATAGATTCTGAGGTAGACCAAGAACAAGATGGAAGGATAAAATTAAAGAAAGTCTATGATAGCATGATGTGTCTATGACTGAGGCAACCAGAACCAGAGCCTTATATTTCTCTCGATACCTGAAATGGCATAAGAGGAAATGAAGAAGAAAAAGAAAAACTTAGGACCCAATTAGTCAAATTAATGCCTGGCGTGAAAGGAATTATCATCCATATCATCTGCAGCTGGAATCAAACCTTGAACTTCAGAATTATGAAACACATTTGCAGCGCCTAAGCTAGAGGGGTTGTATTTTTAACCAGAAAAGTCAACCATTCTGTTCAAAAATTACATTCTGTGAAACTGCCAACACAGTGATAACCTTCACCAGATAACGGTTCTTCTTCTTCTTCTGCCTTTCTATCCCCCAATGGAGCATAGGCCCTCAACCAACTCACGCCAAGTCGTTCTATCCTTCGCCATTACATGGAGCTCTCCCCATGTCCTCCCAATCTGTCTAACCTCATTCTCCAGCTCTCTTCTCCATGTGTTTTTTGGCCTTCCTTTATTCCTATGCCCCTGTGGGTTCCAATGCAAAGACATTCTAGTTATGCTGTTCTCCTGTTTTCTCAGTGTGTGCCCTATCCAACGCCAGCGTCTTTTCCTCACCTCCTGATCCACTGGAGCCTGTTTAGTTCTCTCCCAAAGTTCTACATTAGTTATTCTATCATACCATTTTATGCCCTCTATTCTGCGCATGCACCAGTTAATGAATGTCTGTAATTTATTAGTAATTGCCTTCGTTGTTCTCCATGTTTCCGCCCCATACAATAGTACTGATTTGACATTAGAATTAAAAATTTTTAGTTTAGTATTTCTTTTAATTTCTTTTGAACTCCACAAATTCCCTAGTGCTATGAAAGCCCCTCTTGCCTTTTGTATTCTTATTTTAATATCTCTATCAGTTCCTCCATCTTTATCTACATTACTGCCCAAATAGGTGTACGACTCCACGTCTTGGAGTGGGGTGCCATTAAGGGAAACCACATTACTATTTGCCTGATTTATTCTCATTATCTTTGTCTTTCCTTTATGGATTTTCAGACCAAGCTGCTGTGATCTCGTATTAAGTATATTTAATTTATCTTGCATCTGATTCCGTGAATGGGACAGAAGAGCAATATCATCAGCGAAGTCCAGATCATCAAGCTGTTTTGTAGTGGTCCACTGAATTCCATTCTTGGTGTTAGCAGTTACTGTTTTCATAGTCCAGTCTATAGCCAGTAAAAATAAGAGAGGCGACAAAAGACATCCCTGTCGCACACCTGTTTTTATTTCAAATGCATCTGTTAGCTTTCCCTCATGAAGAACTCGACATTTCATGTCTTTATATGTTGCCTTTACTAAGTTGATAATTTTCTGTGGGATTCCATAGTGCCCCATCAATTTCCAGAGAGATTCCCTATCTATGCTGTCAAATGCTTTTTCATAGTCTATAAATCCAATGTAAAGTGGTGAGTTCAGTTCAATGCTTTGCTCTATTATAATACGTAATGTGGCTATCTGGTCAGTACAGGATCTGTATGACCAAAAAACCTGCCTGCTCATCTCTTAGCGTTTTATCAATAGCATCTTTTAATCTTTCCAAAATAATTCTACTTAATATTTTTCCAGGAACTGACAACAACATAATTCCTCTATAGTTTTCACACTCCTGTAGATCACCTTTTTTGGGCAGTTTCACAAGATATCCTTCTCTCCAGTCTGCTGGTATTTCTTCGGTCTCCCAGACTTTACTGAATAATCTATGTAGCAATTCTGTTGATGTGTTTATGTTGGTCCTGATGGCTTCAGCTGGGATACCATCTGGGCCTGACGCCTTTCCTTCCTTAAGAAGATTTATAGCTTTTCTAATTTCCTCTTTGGATGGTATCTCACAGTTGATATCCAGTTCCATTTCTAAAGGCTGGATATCTGGGGGAACCTCTGGGCCTGGTCTATTTAGAAGCATTTCAAAATATTCAACCCATCTGTCCATTTGATCTTTAGTGTTAGTAAGTACCTTTCCTTGACTATTTTTGATTGATTCATCGATCGATAACGGTTACAATGATAATAATAAGAGTTACCAACATAGGATGTTTGCTTCTTGCTAACATCCAGTGATGTTTCATTGCAAATAAGAAAATGGCAATGAGTTTGGCAAAAACCTGGACAACAACAACCTTAATAGCATGCAACACTGCATAACAGCAGAACTAAATATCCCTGCATGAAAACAACAATAATATAGTAAAGAAACCCACAATGTATATCAAAATGTAAATGCTTGCTAGCAAGCTGAAAATTAAAAAAATAAAAAACACCACTCTGCTACATAAGCATAGTATCAGCTGCCTTAAAATTAAGTGAGACAACTGCTTTTGACTGTGGGTTGAACTATGAACCGTTCATTCCCAGACTTTTTGCTAACACTCATTTTGACTGATAAAAATAAAATAATTACCCTTACCCTAATCATATATTACTTTAAAGGTATATATAATAGCCATAACTTAAGGTAAGTGGCCTCATCCCCTTTTTTTCTCAGGAAATAAATTTATCAAATTGTGAATATATTTTGTATTGTATTACCAGTGTTGTACAGATGGAGAGGACATGTGGAAAGTATTTGCAGCTTGGATTTGGTGGAGTCTAGTAATATCATTATCAGTGCTTCCAACGATTGTACTGTCAGACTGTGGACAACACAAGGCCATTATGTTGGTAAGTGAAAACTTGTAAACATTTCTTAACTCTTTGAGTCCCAGGGGGTTTAGCATCACAGGCCCAGAGGGTAGTAAAGAAAGTAGGCTTCTAGGTAGGAACCTATGAACATATGATGCATTCCTTGGGACTCAAAGAGTTAATCTTTACTACTTATCTGATTTTGTTTTGTTTTGGACACAGTTTTTCCCCACCTGTTTACAGTAGAGCTGCATTATTCACTTTATTTGAATAAACGTCAAAGTGACCACTTAGTCACATGATAAAGCTGTGTACAGGGCTTTGTTTTTCTGGAAAAAGATGTTACTGCTCACAACCAAAGGTCTTAAAAAACCAACAAGGTGTGAGTTCTCACCACAAAGTGTCTATTGCCTACAAAAAGAAATCCCAGTACTGCATACAACTGTATACTGCCAGAAGAAAAAGACTGTATTCTGCCAGGGGGAAAAGACTGTATACTGCCAGGGGGAAAAGACTGTATACTGCCAGGGGGAAAAGACTGTATACTGCCAGGGGAAAAAAACTGTATACTGCCAGGGGGACAAGACTATATTGCCAGCGGGAAAAAGACTGTATACTGCCAGGGGAAAAAGACTGTATACTGCCAGGGGGAAAAGACTATATTGCCAGGGGGACAAGACTATACTGCCAGGGGGACAAGACTATACTGCCAGGGGGAAAAGACTGTATACTGCCAGGGAAAAAAGACTGTATACAGCCAGGGAAAAAAGACTGTATACTACCAGGGGAAAAAGACAACTGCTTTTGACAGTGGGGTGAACTATGAATCGTTCATCCCCAGACTTTTTGCTAACACTCATTTTGACTGATATAAAATAAAAGCAGTTACCTTAACCCTAGTCAGTTGTAGGCAAGGCATATATGCATATACAACAGCCATAACTTAAGGTACAGTGGCCTCATTTTCTTTCTTTCTCAGCAAATAAGTTTATCAAATTGTGAATATATATACTGCCAGGGGGACAAGACTATACTGCCAGCGGGAAAAGGCTGTATACTGCCAGGGGGGAAAGACTGTATACTACCAGGGGGACAAGACTGTGTACTGCCCCGGGGAAAAGCCCTGGATATGTGGATGTAATTAATACATTCAATTTATATAAACAATAATGACAGAACAGTGGCCTTAGATAAAATCTTCTTTGTGAATGCAGGAACTCTTGGTCAGCTAGAACAATGGGATGTTCACAACCCAACAACATTCCAACACCCAATGGTGCCTTATGATGTCCTAGTTCACCCACTGAGTCTCCCTTCTCATCCCTTGCTGGTAGAGCGAGAATTCACTCATGACATCATACACCAGGATTCCGTCAGAGATGACAAGGATCAGGTATTTGTTCACAGTTAGCTGTCAGTTTGTATAAAAATGAATCATGTGTAACAGGAACTGGACGACAGTTAAATAAATTTGATTAGGCTTAGTAAAGCGAGCTCAAAAAAACCTGGCAAACTTGGGGTCAGGAAGTGATAAAAAAGACGGGAGTGGTCAATTCGTTCCCTTGAGCCTCTGGTGTTCGGATGAGTAACATGTAGTTCTGATTTTCCCATTGCGTTCAATGGTTTAGTGCAACACGAGTTGAGGTGTATAGGCAGAGATAGGTTTGGTCTGTTGTAGGGTATTTTTGAACACGTGAATTTTAATGCATTATTATTTATGAAGAACTTAGCTTATGTTCAGTGAAATAAACAGATGTTGAATGTGATAATTATAGTTACAGTTGTTTTGGTTCAGATTAGGGCTTGTGGTTAGTGTGCGTAGTTTATTTATTTGTTGCCTGGCTGATTAGATTTTACACAGAAGATCTCGTGTCTGGACTAGAATATTTCTCTTTCTAGTCCCCGCCTAACGAACTATTTTCCTTTATTGTTTCCTTGCTACTAAGGGCTTTCCCATTCTAGTACACATGGATAGAGCTGATTTGTAGCTATACCTTTGTTGGTGCTCAGCAGATGTGGTGTACGGACGAATGATGAGAAGACTATGGACAGATTAAAATAGTATAATTACACTGTCTTGAAAAAGGTCAGAGAATTTGCTAATGTCATTAGGAGAATCCCACATTATTCTGACACATGATAAGAAGGAAAGCTGGAGTACATTTAGATAACAGCAGACCTGGGTTGAGTATACAGAAATTTCATGATTCTAATTGTTAATGGATTGTTTATCTCTCTAGCTGTCATCAATTATTGCATCAAATTGAAGATGATTTTAGCCATTCCTATTCTCTTTTTTATTCCTGTTTTACTGCTGCCATGATCTGTTATGTGTTCAAAATATGAGAAATTTGTTACATGAGAAGATATTTAAAAGTAACATGTCTCATTTACTTTCATTGTGGTTTTCTTCTGTTGACAGAATATACCCAGTGTTTCACCACAAGTGGACTTGACAGCCAAACCAGCCAGCATTACCGATGATGACACGATTAAAGCCATGCTTCGAGAAAGATCATTTGGCAGTGCCACTGGAAAGAGGTTCTAAAAATTCTATTTATGTTGTTCTAAGCAGGTTTCATGCAGAAATTTAAAAAAAAAAAGGAATAGGAGTGGCCAAAATATATTTTCAGAGTCATGAGAAAACTGATAATATATAGATGGAAACAATCAAAAACAGATGTTTTACTGGGTCTTGGAATGAAAACAAACAAGATAGCAATATACTGGGCACATCATGAAGATAAATGGACAGAGAATCACAAAACCTGCTTTGAAATGGCAAACTAATTGATTAAGGAATGGAGGACATCCAAGAGAAACCCTGAGATGAATGTGGTTGAGAGAGGCCATTGGCGCTGGACTGGATTCCTTCCATGACATTGAGAGGATTGCACAGGATAGAGTGGAAGGGGGGACTAGACTGTGAGCCCTAAATGATGGATAATGGCACAGCAGGATGAAGAGCATAATGATGATGATGATGATGACAATAAGATCAAATCAAAATATTGATTTTCAAAGAAATAAAAAAGAGATGTGAAAAATTTGGGTATTATGAAAAGAGGTAACACTTTTTAAAAAAAAATTTTAAAAAAAAACATTCTGAAGGCAAAAGTTAAAAGTAGGTGAGCAAGAATTAGACATCAATAAAACTAAGAGGATAACATCAAGAAGTGGATCTAACACCAGTCTCTAAGTGTGTACAGAAAGGACAGGAAACAAAGAGTGTTGGAAATCTATACCTGTCAATCTTCATTGAGAATAAATAATGGGCAGGACGAAATTCTAGAATGAAGGGTAAAATATTTGAAACCTTCATACCGGTCTGCAGATTAAATAATATGCCATGTCACAACAGTTATCAACATAGGCACTAGAAAAATCTGATGTGAGAACAAGAAAGCACCCAAGGAGAAAACAAACTGATGCATTAAAGACAATCTTTTGTTTGTTTAATTTTTTATTTGGTTTTTCAGAAGAATCCTTAGAATTCTTTGGAGAGCCAAAAAGAGCAACCCAGATGTTTTGAAAGAAGTGAGGACTTGAAGACACAAACATCAGAAAGACACAGTCATCATTGTTTGGCCATGTTATGAGAAGAAGGACACTGGAAAATGTTGCGACCACTGGAAAGCTCTGTGGAAAATAAGTCAGAGGAAGATAATGAAAAAAGGTGCTTAACATCTGTCTGTCATGGCATGGAGGGGTGTCAACTCATGAAATGATACATGCTGCTAAAGACTGCAGACTGAGGAGAGGCTTGATCATCCATGCCAGTCAACAAGGCAGTTGAAAATGGTGATGATGATAACATCCACATAGAATGACCATGGCCACCCACTGAGCGCTGGATTGCCAACTGTTCCTACCCAAGCAGCTGAATTGTACAAGTAGAGATTTATGATGATGACGTTCCAGTTGTTATACAAAAGTTGCACAGGATTTGTCTGTGTATTTCATATATACACAATTTGTTGTGACTTGCTCTGCTGATCTGTCTGTGTAATCTAGTCTCATCATCACTCAGCAGATCCTTTGCAGAACGTTGCTCTCTTCAGGGCATATCTGAAAGTCTCTCTTTCCCTAGCCAATTCTCCTGCCCTGTGTGCTTTCATAGTCAATGCATTTTCAATGTCTTACATCCACTTTCGTGAAGTTGTGCCTCTGTCCTCTTTTCCAGAAACTGCACCCTTCATCACCATTCTCTCCAGGCCACTAGGACGTTTGAGTAATCTAGTCCCAACATGATGTTTGAGTAGTCTAGTCCCACTATCATATTGAGTAATCTAGTCCCAACATAATGTTTGAGTAGTCTAGTCCCACTATCATTTTGAGTAATCTAGTCCCAACATGATGTTTGAGTAATCTAGTCCCAACATGATGTTTGAGTAGTCTAGTCCCACTATCATTTTGAGTAATGTAGACCCAACATGATGTTTGAGTAGTCTAGTCCCACTATCATTTTGAGTAATCTAGTCCCAACATGATGTTTGAGTAGTCTAGTCCCACTATCATTTTGAGTAATCTAGTCCCAACATGATGTTTGAGTAGTCTAGTCCCACTATCATTTTAAGTAATCTAGTCCCAACATGATGTTTGAGTAATCTAGTCCCACTATCATTTTGAGTAATCTAGTCCCAACATGATGTTTGAGTAGTCTAGTCCCACTATCATTTTAAGTAATCTAGTCCCAACATTGAGAAGCAAAGAATGAAATGGTTTGGTCACCTAATGAGAATGGAACCAATGATGCCAGCATCAAGAGCATACAACATGAAAATCGAAATACCAAGAGGCAGGGGAAGACCAAGAATAAGATGGATTGAAGGAGTCACGGCCAACTTGAGACTTCATAACATCACGGCATATGAAGCGACTGAGCGCGCCCTGGCTCGGTTGCCAATCATCTGATAGACTGCGACGCCTAGCGGCACAAGCAGATTTTGACAAAAGAAGAAGAAGTCCCAACATGACATTTGAGTAGTCTAGTCTACACAATATAAGTAGCAAATATCCTACAAAACATTTTTGTTAATTCTGCACCATGAATCATGCCTCAGGCTTACAATATGTTTTGTTCTTTAAAGTGGTCAGACAGGCATCTATAGGATGTAATCATCGCTTACTTTCTACTGCAAAAGAAAAATGCATTATTTCCCTATTTATTAAAATTTGCCATTGGATTTATATCAGGAAAATAGCTGCATGCTTATGCCACTCATGCAGAAACTGTGATATGTGAAAGCTACCAGTTACTAGTACTACAATGCTACTTGCCCATGCATACTCTCAACATCAAAGCGACGAAAAGAAAAATATCATTTGGTACCCTCTCACATAAAATCTTTACCTGTTAACACTCATACATGCAAACTGATCCTGCCTCGCCACTGGTTCTTTCTACTTCATTCATTTGCCGTTGATGTTCTTGCATATAGGCAGGGGAGAGATCGGTGACGGATAGCCCATGAGCGCTTATGTGGGTGTCCCGAGTGCTGTGATGTTGATTCTTAATTCAACATTTAACTTGTAAATATTACACATGATTCATGTCTTTCAAGCATACAGTATGTTTTTTGGGGGGGGTTCTTTTTTTACTATTTCAGTATAAGGGTTGCAACATGAATCATGTCTTTCAAGAATGCAGTATGTTTTTTCTTTTTACTATTAACCTGTCAGAGCCACCATGTTGAAGCGGCTAGACACTCGCCTGTAGATCTTAAGATTGTAGGTTGAAATCCAGAAGGTGCTGGACTTGTTTCAAAAATAACATTGGCTCCCAGGTTCACTCAGCCTTAAATGAGGTAGCAGGTACAAGTCCTTTGGAGTGAAGGCAAGGTGGCCGGCATGATGCTGACCGCATCACCCACCAAATGCCAATTGGTCCATAAAATATACGTTTAGCTCTAAATGCCCAATTGGCCTGAAGGTGGGAAAGGAGGTCAATTTACTATGTCCTTGTAAAGATTGCACCATGAATCATGTTTCTGTCTTACATAGTGAGTTTGTTCTTTTTACTGTTTTTTTGTGTGTTAAAGGTTGCGACATGAAAAGAACAAAGTAGCCAAGACAGATGCAGCAGTGCCTCATGTGTGGCAGATGCTGGATTGCCATGCACTGGATGACATTCCACAAACAAAACCACCACAGCAGAAAATCAACAAAACTGTCTCCTTGGTTACCTCATAGATAACAGGTTTCATTGAGATATCTAGAAGAGTCTCCGCTGTCTCCGCAAGGTCATAACAACTCAAGAAGAGACAGGGTTACAAAAACCAGCATTAGAAAGAAAGATATAATAAGACCATGCCTGGATAATATTGACAGACAAAGAATAAAATGGTTCAGCCATCTAGTGAGGATGCAGCCAGACCAAACTGCAGATGAGACTTTTTACAACAGAACATCTGGTAGGGAGGTGAGAGGAAGACCAAGAAAGTAATGGATAAATGATGTAGTTGAAACCTGCAAAAAAGTTGAACAAATCTATTACCCAAGCCACCAAGAAGTGCAAAACAAATACAGAAAACCGTGACACTGGGCAACAACCTGGTATCAGTGAGATGACAAAAGGAGAAGAAAGAAGAAGGCTAGAAGAGTGAGAACCAGACTCATGATCTCCATCAACACTTGAAGTGGTAAAAGAGCAAGTGATAAAGAAGAAGGATAGAAATAATCATTAGCAAGTGCCTTGATACATGGGTCTTGTTTTTATCCATATTGTATCTTTTCTAGATATTGTATGTGCAGCAGCATGTAACCATTTGTGTGCTGAAAGCTTATTGATGCTTTGAAAAAAGACTGTCAAGAATCTGCGTTTGCTTTATTTTTCTCTCTTTCCATAAATCTTTCAAGTTTTTGTGTCTAGTTTTTCTCTTTTCATAATGTGTTTAAAAATAAATGTCTATCCCTTTCTTCTTCTTCTTCTTTTGTACTTCTTCTTCTTCTTCTCCTCCTCCTTCCTTTTCTTCTTCTTTCAACCATAAAAAGTCATGCTTGTCTGTGATATCTGCTCCTTTCGACCCAACTCATCCTCTTGCTGTAAGCTCCAATGAAAGTCCTGGTTGTTTGTCCATTTGGTATTTGGTTTTGTGCTAGGGCCAGAGTTTTGTGTGTACATTCATTTTGCTGGCTTATTTGTGTGCAGTTGGTTGTTCATTGCCGTTCTGGCAAATGCACTCTGACTTTGAAGGAAGCAGCCAGTTAGTCGACTTCTGTGACCTGCTTATTGGGGGGGGGGGGCAGTGGGTCTGTTCTTGTTTTCCCCATGATGAGGCCCCGGAACCCACACGGGGACAACTCATCCAATTTCAACAAATTCTTAAGTGGCCACCGTTCATGACAAGCTTGTTAAAGAGCGATGGGTATGTCCACTCCCCTCCCCTCCAACCCCAACTGGTCCCCAGAACCCACCCCGGGAACTGTCTCTTTCTAATATTTGTGATAAGTTTGTTTCATCAACGGTTCTTTTCTGTCTGACATGGGCAGTCATGCTTCTCTATATCTGATCTATATCAGCATGTTTTATTTCAGGTGCTGACACTTTTCTATGACATGATGAATGGCTGTCAAGAATCTTCTCTCACTGTTTTCCTTCATTTCTCTTTCCATAAATATTTCCAGTTGTCACAAGATATTCCAGCTTCTCTTTCATAATAGTGTGACCAAAAGTGTATGCTTGCTTCTTTCTTTTGTTTATATTAAAGTTGTTGTTGCCTCTTAGCCTCATTTAAAGCATATAATACTTAATTTTGATCAATAAGTGAATGTGCTGTTTTTTTCTAGAATATCAAAATTTTTAGGGCTTAAGTAACAAAAGTTGGCCTGGTATATTGGCTAAATCAGAAATGAGAAAAGAGTGTACTTTCATAGACCTATACCCACCTTCATGGAGGTTGCCCTCTGCCTCGTTTTCTGGAAACTTCACCATCCATCACCATTTTTCCATACCATCATGGTACTTGAATTGTCCAGAATAGCTCAGCTTTTGGGAGAGGATGCTTGCCGTTTACTAGCCAGTTCTCTTTGATGTTCAAGGCATGGAAGAAGTTGACACTTTTTTTTCTTCTTCTGGGTCCATGGTATTCTTAGAATTTTTTCTGTAATATTTCAGTTCAAAGGCTCTGATTGTCTTCTTTAACGACTGAGTGACAGTTCATGACTTACATCCAGAAGTTGCCGAGGGAAAGATGCATCATCTCAAAGTTGTTACTTCAGCTTGCTTGCAGGTTATGAGTTATGATTTGGGTTATCTTCACGGCACTCCGGATTCTTCTTCTTCTTCTGCGTTCGACATCAGTCATGCTACACATTGAGTCCCGTCTGGGTCGAAAATAGGATTGTGCGTTTAAGGTCGCCACCGGTCCCCCATAGCTTCTCTCACAATGTGGATCCCCTGGGCCAGATCCACAGTCTTTGCTGGGAGAGGTAAGGGCAGTACTGCAGTATGTGCTCAGGGGTCTGTCTTTCTGCTCCACAATCACAGGCAGCAGATTCTTTTATGCCTATCCTGTACAGGTGTGCTCGAAGACCACAGTGTCCAGTCCGAAGTCTAAAAATGGATGTTTGTTCTCTCCTGTTGAGTTTGTTTATGCTGTCACTCTCTGGTCTGTAATCTCTATTCTGCTTTCCCCACTCCCACTTGAAAGACTGCTTTAGTGCTGTTTTGGTTTTCTTGTAGCTGTGTGGTGGATGAGGTTGTGGAAGATTACTCCCAGCTTTTGCCAACTCATCTGCTCTCTCATTTCCTTGAATACCACAGTGGGCTGGTATCCACTGCAAGACCAGTTCTGCTTCCTTGGAGAGTAAGCCAATATTGGTCCTTAGATCTGCAATTAGTTTGTCTTGTTTTTTGCTTGATAGTGCTTGGAGAACAGACAATGAGTCACTAAGTATAACAATTTTGTGCCCTCTGTGTTCTTGAGTGATGAGATGTTGGACTGCAGAAAGGAGGGCAGTTGCCTCAGCTCTGAAGTTAGTGCAGATGTCACCTGCTGGTAGAGAGAGAGAGTTTCTGCTCTACTGCTAGGGGGTTTAATGTATATTCCACAACCCCCCTTTCTGACTGCATCTATAGCAGAGCCGTCGGTGAAAACCTGAGTCCAAGTGGTGTTTGGATACTTCTCATCAAGCATAGCAAGAGCCATGGTTCTTTGTTGTGTCTCCATCTGGGCATCTTTTGAAGTGATCCCTGGTACCTTTAGAACTACATTTGCCTTCTCTGGCTTGCTTGTCCATGGTTCTGGCCTAAGTTTTTCGCACAGAGCTACATTTCTTTCAAGCAGTTCTTGGTGCTGTCTGTACAGTTCTCTAGCAATGTGGTTTGGGCTCTGACGCTTCAGTCTGTTTTTTGTTCTCTCTTGAAATTTAAAATGCAGTGGGTGACTTTGAAGTCTTTTTAATTTCTCATACTGTAAAAGAGTTTTGTATTGTCTTGTTTTGTATTGTATACTCCGGATATTTCCATAGCTGCTCAGAATCCCCATTCAACATATACATCAGTGACCAGTGGTTGATAGTCTCAGTCCTATGTCGGTTGACAAGACTACTCGTGCGTCCAGTGTGCTTCTCATGTCTGGCTGTACTATGCTATAGGTTCTTCATGCTGTTTAGTCTCTGCATTGTTAAAGGAAATCTTGTCTTACATGACTTTCAAGTGTGCGGTGGGTCTATTCTTTTTTCCCCAAAATGGACCCAGAATCGACACTGAGAAATGGTAATTGATAAGCAGTATTGAAAGATAAACAATACTCTCTATATTCATATGATAACCCAGAGGGGTTTCACTGGGATATCATTGCATAGATTACTACTATTGAAAAGAAGTAGTCACATAAAGCTTTGGGTGAGTGCAAACCTGTTTATACGCCTTGAAAGGCATATGTAAAGGATAAGCTGTTATATTTGACATTTTTGCATATGCATATTTAAATTATAATTAATTTTACAAAAACAACCTAATGGAAATAAGTTATCCTGCTAATAAAAAGATCTGTTCTGCTATCTTACTCATTATATTTTCAGTCATGCAACCTTTTAAATCCATGTATTTATTAAACCTTATTATTATACTTTCGTCTCTTTATACAAGATTTCTATATTTGTACCTATAAACTGTTTTCATTAGAAACAGTTTGATGATTGTATTTTTTTGTTTATATGGGTATCCCAGAAGAATGAATCTACATTATTTTACAATTACCTTTTTTTTTTAGTTACAGGTATCAGGACTCACATCAGTAACTATGGACTTTTAAGGCTGTTTAATCTTTTCATTGCTATGGCCATCCTACTTTTAATTTATGACCAACAGTCTCCATTGCTATTTATTACAGAGCCTAGATATTCAAAGTTTGTGATATTTTCAATTTCATCATCGTTTATAGTTATTTTTAGGTGACAGCCAGTTTTATCTGTGGACATTATTTAAAATTTTAAAAATAAAGTACCCTTTTTTTTAACACAATTGATGCATCTGATATACCATTCTAGACCCATCTTTTTATAGTCCAATAGACAGAAATGGGTGATGTAGTTAACATCAGGTCAACTGCCTTTGCCTCCCATGACATCCCTAGTATCCATTTAGGAGTGGGTTCGACCTAGACCCTTTTCAGGATATATGATGCTAAACTATTTTTCATAGACCAGTGGAACTTTGATGTATATAAAGTTGAGTACAGGACCCTTTCCCACACCTTCAGGTGCATTGCGCATATAGTTTTAGACCTAAATTTTATAGACCAATCAGCACTCAGTGGGTAAAATGGTCCACATCATGCTGGCCACCTTTACTTCCCAGGAATTTATCTGGTACATAGTTAAGGCTGGATCGACCTGGGAGCAAGTACATGTTTTTAAATATATAATTTTAGAGAGTTCCATAATGCATTTGAAAGCAGTGACAGTAAACAGTTACACCAGATCTGTTTGATTTGAATTTTAATTCTTCCTGTTTTTATATGTATGCTGTCAGCACAAAAGAATCTCTTGAAGGCTTCGAAGTGTGGTTCTTCACGAGAATAATGTTTAAAAAAAATCAATAAAACCAACTTCATTGCATCGACCAGTTATCCACATCACACAAAGAAGAAACCTCTATAGCTCCAGTGGCAACCCCCAAATATCTCTTAAATACTAACACTATCAACCAATGGACAGAGTCAGAAATTGTATCCAAAATTTTCAGAACACAAAATGAACTTAACCGCTTTATTGTTGATCTCTTTATTGTTGATGGGGAAATTTTATCAGCATCTTTAATCCCGCTATTCTGTTCACCTCCGTGATTTCCACCACTTCTGTGAATTTCTTAAACATCACGGTTAGCATGGACTTTCCTTTCTTAACCACCTGTGCCTATTATAAACCTACTGATTCTCATAGCTATCTTCTCTATACGTCCTCTCACCCATTCTCTCGTAAAAATTCGATACCATTCTCTCAACTGCTTTGACAACAGAGGTTGTGTTCTAATGACTCCGATTTCTTGAGTAACTCACTTGAGCTTCTGGATTTTTTTTCCGTGCCTGCCTTTATCTTGAACACATTCTCATGGAGGCTCTTAACAAAAGTACAGGCCATCACTCAGAGAGAGGCTTTGTCCACCAAACCTGAACTTGCTCCTGACAGACCTAAACTTATCTTAACATATCACCCTATTAATTTTGCTGTCTAAAATCGTCCATGGTCATGTTCAATATTCTTCGCTCTGATCCTGACACCCGTAAGATATTTAGTGACAACCCTAGAGTGATCTACAGGCGAGAACGTAATATTAAGAACATACTTGTCAGAAGCAGACTGTCTCCGGTCCAGAGAGCAATTCCTTTTGGTACTTCCAAATGCTCCCGTACAAGATGTAAAACATGTCCATTTGTGATCCAAACCCCTTCATGCTGGTTTCCGAAGGGTTTATTTTACATTAGAAAAGCAATAAATGGCGATTCGCGTAACCTAATTTATGCCATAATCTGCAAAAGATGTAAAAAGGCATTTATTAGGTAAACCGGTAGGAAGCTAACAGATCGCTTCCGTGAACATCTTGCTGACATCCGTAAAAGATTCTCAAACCTGTCTCCCTCCATTTTAACAGTTCTGACCACCAAGGCGAAAACGATATCTCAGTCAGTCAGTTAGTCAGTTAGTTAGTTAGTTAGTTAGTTGGGTTATCATCATTGCACTCTGGACATGTCCATATGTGCTCAGATCCTCCCCTCAGTATGAACCCCAACGTCCGATGGCTAATAGTTCCAGTTCTATGTTGATTAACAAGTCGTCTGGTGTGCGTCTCGTTTTTTGTTTTTGTTTTTGCTGTGATCTTAATTCCCAAGTCTGCCATTCTGACGAGTGATGTGGATTCACTGCCCCCAAAGTCCTCTATCCTTCCCAAAAGGGCACTCTAGTCTGAAAAATTACCAGGTAAGTGTACACTACTCTCTGAATTAGGCAACCGGTGTAAGGTAGCTATGCAGTGGATATCGTCCCACTGTGGAGTTTCAGGAAATCAAAGAGCTGATAAACTAGCTAAGGGAGGTGCAAATAAAGAACAACCTGACGTACCAGTCTCTTATCAACAAAAGAAGAGAATAATATAAATCAAACAGAAAGCCACCAAAACCGGTACACGACGATTGCCATATTATGGACAGACTAGAGTCACTAGAGCAAGTGATTAGTCTTCACCTTAGAACAGGGCACAGTCACTTTCGCAGTAACATTTACACACAATTTAAGAGCGGTGAATCAGCCATGTACATGTGTGGACTGGCACCTGAGACAACAGATCACATACTCCAAGACTGTCACAAATACAACATTTCCAGGCAAAGCTTCTGGCCAAGAGAGAGACACTTGACGGGCCGCTAAGTTACATCAGACAGTGAAGTTCATACTAAAGACAGCATTGCAGATATAGGTTTATTTCAAGCGAACAGAAGAAGAAAAATTGCCAGGCAAATTTCGCTGTATATAGTATACGTACTGTCATGTGCATACTACAATACGAGCGTCCTTTGTCTATAAAACATTCTGAGATGACACCCATGACCCGCTTTGCAAGACGTGGAACAGCAGGATGACAAACGCCAGCCGGCAAGCCACTTGATAATGACGATATCTTGACGTTCAACCAGCATCCTCCGAAGAGGTAAGCTTTTGGTTATATGGCTGAGAAATAGGTTTTATGTACACCATATAACATGGCTTAAGATTGCTCACCACCAGTTAGCCTGAAAATGACTATTGCAGTGTTGATGCGATAAATAGAGATATACTTAAAGACTGTCGACGCCGTCTACCGGCGAGCTAATGGGTGACCCGTTTGTCGATGATGACAATAACAGACAGACTACAAAATATAACAATGAAACTCGGCGAAAAGTTAATAACACGATGTTTAATAGAATACAGTCGCCGGCAGAAAACCTCCTCTCATTTCCGGTCCAACCGAGAGTTGAACGTCGCTATGGCAGTCCACCAGTGTTTTGTGCTGTTTGTTACTCTTCTAATCTTGCCCTTTGCGCTTGCACAGTTAAAGAAAGAGGTGTGTGTTCCTGGACAAAATTTCCTTGTATAATGTTATTACGCTGAGTACCTAATTATGTTGGTTAGTTTTTGTGTATTGTCAGGAAGTGAAGAAGCTCTACTCTATGTCGTGGCAAGGTCCGACATTCACATTGGGTCGGGAAGCGCTAAGCTAATTAAACCAAAATAAAAAACGTAGTCTACATTTTAGATTGATTTTAAGATTTTATTAACTGTGTAACTGTATATATTGTCGATAGTGAAATGCATTATCATGTCGTCAAAAGGGAAAAGTTGAAGTTGAAGGCTAGCAAAATGTAGGCAGACTTAGGCTCTCCTTGCACCTTTGGAAGCAAGCTGGACGGCTTAGGTCGGCTTAGTGGGAGTTCTCTCCCTTGGCCGCATTGACAACAACGAGCGGAAAAAGTCACGAATCAAATGACATACTTACCTATCATCATCTGGGTGCGTGTAGGGTTGCTTACAGTTGCGTGTAGGGTTGCGTAGTCATTGTCATATGGTTGCCTCTAGGGTTACCTATCATCATACGGTTACATGTAGGGCTGCGTATGGTGTCTATCACCAACATACGGTTGCATGTAGGGTGTGGGTTAGGGATAGGGTAAGGGTTATGGGTAAGGTTAGATGTAAAAATGGTGACGTAGAACATCCAAATACTGGGCGACAATCTGATACTTGTGGGAGTGTGCCAAATATGACGGCAATAGCGCGCGGCTGGTGCCCAATCGGTGGCGAATTGTCCGTGTCAGTAGCATCCACCGTCCGTCGACTGTTTGGGTGTGTATGTGACTGCGCGATTATAGGGAACTACGGCGTCAAAATTGTCACATCTAACGCTAAACCTAACCGTAACCCTAATCCTACCCATAACCGTAACCCTAACGCTAACCCTACCCCTAACCATGCAAGTTTATCGTCATTAAAGCATACAGATCGGCAAAACACCCCCCCCCCCCCCCCCCAAAAAAAAAAATCCCCAGATTTCCTCACAGCGTCAAAAGAAAAACCCAGATCTGGGGGGACACAACCAAGCATTGTCCCTGATGTCGACCTCACTGTCTTGTTTGATTCGGTGACTTTTTCCGCTCGTTGTTGTCAATGCGGCCAAGGGAGAGAACTCCCACTAAGCCGTCCAGCTTGCGTCCAAAGGTGCAAGGAGAGCCCAGACTTAAGTGTACTCACTCCACTTCACTACACGTACAGTCGTACAAGAAGTGGGCGGAGTCAAATCATAATGAAGATTTTAAAGACTTGTTGCTGGCACTCTGTATTTTCGCACAAGGGCTGTGTTGTTTCCTTGCTTTTAGTTTTATCGGTTGTTCTTTTCCCTTCTTCTGTAAATAAGGAGAGTTTCCGCACTGATGGTACCAGTCACAACATGTGTTTAAAAGTACACCTCTTCTGCTTGTGCGTTCAATAGTAGTATTAGTAGCCAGACCTTCTTATGCACAGTTTCACACTCACTCCACGCTGGTTCACTGAATGAACATCCCCGTGTGGGTTCCAGGGCCCTGTTATAGGGAAAACAAGAAAAGCATGTTGTAAGAGTTGACTAATTTGGAGCTTCCTTCAAAGTCAGAGTACATCTGCCTGAAAGGCAAGGAACCAGCAGCCTGCACACAAATGAGTCAGATCTGTAAAAGGGTTCTGGAACAGGGCTGCAGTCCAGAAGTGGATGAACAACCAGATCTTTCCGCCTGAGTTTATAGCTGGTGAACGCAAAGATGAAGAATAAAACTGAATGAACTGAAACAAGTCTCTCCAGTTATTGTTACTCTGTTCCATTGCGTTATCTACTTGATCCCAAGAGACTTCTCCATATCTGTCTTATAAAGTAGCTTTCCTTCCTCCCCCCCCCCCCACCCTCGAGTTGGGTAAATGGTGAGATTAAGTGGGATTGACAGTAATGGAAGTCTGCAGAACCAGAGCAGGGGTGTTGGAGATCCATTGCTACTAACCTTCATTGTGCAGCAGGCACCAGATTGTCTAGTTATGCTGGATGAGTGAGTGAGATGTATCTCCACAGCTATTTTGCCTTAAACTAAAGCCCTTAATTATATATAAGTATATATATATATTATATATATATATTATATATATATATATATATATATATATATATATACACACACGTATGTGTGTGTGTATATAAATTTATATATATACACATACACACATAATATCTACTTTTTAGCTATCACTGGCTGTAAACTGTGGTGGAAAGTTCTGGTTGTTCGTCCACTTGTGGACTTTTGTCTTAGTTCTAGAGGATTGACTTCATTGCACAGGGTTTTATCCCATGTGGCTTGGTCCGTCTCCAGAAGGGGCGAATGTCAGACGGGCCTGCGTGCCCAATTTGTAACCCTTTGAAAATAAAGTTTGTTTGTTCGTTTCATGAACTGCATGCCCAATTTGTAACCCTTTAAAAATAAAGTTTGTTTGTTCGTTTCATGAACCTTATGAGACAACTGTGAAATGAACCCACAACCTTCAGAGCATGAGACAAACATCTTGCCACCCCCCCCCCCTCCCTCTCCCCCTTCCCAATCCATATGGTTGGACAGTTCATTGATACAGAGGTAGAATCAGATGGCTGAAACTATTTTGTTGCCCATGTTACCAGCATACCTAAGCTCATTTGATCGATCTGTTCACCATAAATGAAGAGCAACAAGTCTAACAGCAAGCCTCAGTTTATCTTCTGTGTCATTTGTTTTGAGGAGCGGCCGAGCAGTTGAGAATCATAGGCATTCATTTGGAAGCCCCGGGTTCAAATCTGTGATCTTCCTTTTCTTTCTTATTTTTTTCACCATCTGTAAAGCCCTGGCGGAAAATTCTGGTTGTTCATTCATTTTAACTTTGGCTTTGTGCCAGGGCCTGAGTTTTGCATGTACATCTGTTTTACTGGCTTAGTTGTGTGCAGTTGGTTGTTCCTTGCCGCTCCGGCAGCCAACTTCTGCGACATGTTTGTTGAGTAGGAAGTGGGCCTATTCTTGTTTTCCTCCAGAATCCACACAGGAAAAATCCTTGATAAGATAATGGAATGTGTTCTGTTGAGGGCAGAAGTAAAATCCTAACCTGCACAGGCTGCCTGCACTAGGCATGCAGCCTCAAATCCTTGGGTTCGAGAACACTTTCCACCCTAAAAAAATGTGAATACAAGCATTAAATGTGGATTTTAAAAAATCATTTGTTTCAGGAGAGTTTAGACAGCAAAGTCCACCAGCTGATGGAATGGAACAGCAAGAAATCTGTCATCCGTTTGACCGGAGATAAGTTCAAACTTTATGTGAAGACACCACCAAAGAACTACTCCATGGTGGTGATGTTGACTGCCCTGCAGCCTCAGAGAGGCTGTTCAGTCTGCAAGTATGTTCTCCTGTGACTTTTTGTCACTCTTAAAAACAGCTGCTCTTTCAGTATTGAACAAACATCATGTATCATGCCAGATGGCATAGTATATTTTTCCTTCATGACCATCTATCTTCTGTAAACTGTTTTTACAGTATTTAATAATCAATTATTGGATATTTTTCTAGCGGGTACAGGTGATTAGTGGAGACTATCATCCCAATACTGGACAGATCTGAAGGTTCTCTGGTCTCAGGAGCTTGATCTGCTTTAAACTCATGGATAAGGCTTATTGAAACATCTTGTGCCCTTAAAGATATGCCCATGTCTGCCAGTTTCTGGCCATATTGCGCAAGTGACCAAATTCCTACACAACCGTTTTTTTTTCTTTATTTTCCTGAGTCTTTTTTTTCTTTTTTTAATTCATTTGCCCCTACAGTATTTATATTTTCATCACTTGTTACACTGCAGACTGTTGATTATGTAACTGTATACCTCCCTCATATATAGCAATCATGATTATATTCCTTCACAATGGTCTTTTCTTAATGTTTCTGAGTCTTCATCTTTTTCCTGATAAAAGCATAATCGAACCAAAAGGACAACAGGTTTATTCTGTACCAGAAGGTCCCTCAGTATCTGGTGTATACATTTGAACAAGGTTTCTGGGATTTGCAACTGGAGAAAAATTAGTGTGACTGTTTGAAGTCACTGGGTATGTCTTTCAGGCACCAATTCTGGAGGAAGAGAATTAAAAAAAAAAATATATATGTATATTTCTTGAATGCAGCTGCCTGTACATGATTGAACAAAATGATCCTCATGTGACATAGCAGATTCTACAAATGTTTATGTTCCTTAGTAGCCATTTGTTTTCTGTTTTCATGATAAATGGGGCCATATTGTCAGCTTTTCTGTTTTATATTGTGTACGTGATTAGCCGTAAAAAAATTCTTAGCGAATGCTGCTAGAAGACATGTTTAATGAAATAATATGTGAGGATATGTGAACGTGGGAATAGGAGTGGATCCAGCAAGGAAGGACATATGAGAGGAAGAGAATGACGTGTGCTAGGACGACAGTTGTCATGTACACCTTAAGACATAAGTTGCAGGTGACAGAGCACCTATTGGTATCATTTGATTTTTAAATCAATCATCAGCCCACAAAAGTTATTTTTGTTTAAAGTTGTTATGAAATAACACAGAAATATATCTAAGGAGCTGATCAAGTTATCCAGCAGTGTATATGTTTCTTTGTTTTAATTTTCCAGGCAGGCAAATGATGAATTCCAAATAGTTGCAAACTCCTGGAGATACTCGCAGCAATACTCAAACAAGCTTTTCTTTGCCATGGTTGACTACGACGAGGGTTCTGATGTCTTTCAAAGTGTAAACTGGATATGTTTACTATAGTTAATGTGGTTTTTTTTAACTGCCATAACTGTCTGTATCTACCACTTTTTCAGGTGGTGTAGGTAGTAAAGTCTTGACCCTGAGAATCAAGGGTCTCATTCAGTATTACTATGGTAAATTAAAAAAAAGCTTAAATATAGGTACACATGAATTGTTCACCTGTGATACTGCTCCCTGACATCAAAGGTGGGGGGGGGGGGGCACTTAAGCAATAATAATTATGTGCTGAATGTATGAAATGTGTAAACATACTTAAAAAGGGGGATGTCTATGAATGGCTAGAGGGACCAGTTAGCCTGCTTGCACATTTTCTTTAAGGCGGAAGGGGTGGGGGATGTCCTTAGCCCTCTTAAGAATGTTTCTTTATTAATACACACTATTGGAAAAAGAGGGCGATGGGGTCTGGCACCTTTGGTTGGATACCTCACCCCTTTAAACTACAACCACTAAACCAAACAACCATGACATGATGTAAAACATAAAATGGGGATGGGGGGGGAGAGCTGCAGATAATGTCAATGGATAAGCTGACTTGGTGCGAGCTGGTGAGGACCTAACTTCGTAGGGGATTAACTCTCTCGCCACGAGAAGACTAAATTAGGTACTTCCCAGTTGTGATACAGTCCTGTAAATGGTTAAATATGGGCCTGTCTGTAGATACCCGTACTCAAAAAGTAAAATTAAATTTCAATGGTTCTTTCTGTGCCTACGCAGTATTTAACTGGCCAGAGTATAAATTGTGTAACTTAAAACAATGTTATGCAGGTTTCCTTATGATCCTAATGGCTTTTTTAAAAGCCAAGTTAATTCAAATTCTCCCTTAAGGCGATGCTAACCTGATGAAACTAAATTGTATGCCTAATTTTCAAAATTTTGCATATATTTTTAGACAATTTTTGTGGCTTTCTGACAGCTGCACAAAAACTAAATCTTAGTTTCACGAACACTCTTGTATTTGCATAAGTAATACAGTGTTAAATAAGTGTATGAAGTTTCATCATAGACAAGCAGTTTTTGAGAAAAATATACCGAAGCCAAAAAACGGAGAAAACGGCGGTAAAAACTACTACAAACTAATGCAGAATAAACAGACAGGTTGTTGATGGCAAACGATCTATTCACATCATTACTTCTTGAAGCTAGGTTACAAGTGCAGTAAACTTCTGCATGCATAGCTAATCCTTGAGTTTTCTTGCTGTCAGATTTCAAAATGAGACCAGTATTTTTACAGAGTAGACAACACAACATATTGATGATATCAATCAATGTTGGAAAAGAAATACTTCTCTAGTTTTTTTTTGAATGTCCACTATCATCATCAGAAACATACATACTGCTAGAGGAGGTCATATATTCATACATATCTCTCTTAAACTGGCTACAGGGTTTTTTCTGCAAGAACAGATGCACTTTCACAACTTACTTTGAGAAGAATTAGAACAGGAGGGTACAGAATTGACTGCCAAAATTTCAGTGATGCTAGGAACAAGCAAATTGGATGCGTCGCATTCCGAATTTTCTGTAATGTTAACGATGCTCTGGTAGCCCTTTCTTTTCTTACGTGCATTTGCCAGTTGTAGACTTCGGGATTTCCTACTTTGATCGGCTATGTGGAATTTAAATTTCATGGAATGTGGCATTTTTCATTCACGGCCGTCTCGCGCTCTCTATGTAAATATTCAATCACATCGGTCATCTTTGAGATTCGGAAAACCAAAGTGATCGGTTTCAGCCAGCTGAAATCGCCCGTAGCTTATGCTAATAAGCCAGCTCATGTTTACACCCATATATGGAAGTTCCTGGTATCTTATAAGGATCAGTGAATCAGTCATGATTGGGAAACATGAAATTCCACAATCCTGTAACCTGCCGGACAGTGCATGGGACATAATTACAATTATAACCGTATATAATACAGTTATCTCCTTGTGGAAGTAGTGTTGCTAAGTGAGAAAAATCTTTTATTTCCTAAAAACTTTCAAAAAACAAGTAATTTCACAGCTGAGGTTAGCTCAGTAAATTATTAATATTGCATAAAAGTGCTCTTTATAGCCTGATGTTTATGTCATCACATGTGTGTTGTCCTCCAGATGAAGTTGAACACAGCTCCTGTGTTCATGCACTTCCCTGCAAAGGGCAAGCAAAAGAAGGGGGACACACTAGATATACACAGGTATTGCCTTTCTGCTGTTTGTATGAATGTATGTGTTTACAGCATCTTGTCTTAGAAACTGAAATATTTTGGCCATATCAAGCGGCACAGGTGGAGTGGACAGAGTGATAGCACAAGGCATGGTATCAGGTGACACCTTAGCTAGGAAAGTGCCCAGGAAGGGAGAGCTGGTGAGAGACTGGGTTTCTTCCAGGCAGATGGTGGCATGTGTGGTGCGCACCCACACACACATATATTTGTTCTCTCATAGAGATGGAGATGAATGGCTGGCAAAGAGGGCTTCCTTATTTGGGGTGGGCGATCATTATATTTAGCTGTGTGTCTCATCTGATTTCAATACATGGGGATCCCCCCTGATGTTGCGGCAAGACACACATCTGTGGATCCAGAGGTCCGAGCGGAGCTGGACTTTTTTTCAGAATGACCTTGGCTCCCAGCCTTACAAAAGTAGCGAGTATAGTCATGGAAATTAAAGGCGGTCAGTGTGATGTCGACCACATTACTCATCGAATGCTGGTTGGTCTATAAAATATAGGTCTAGCCCTATATGCCCAATATACCTGAAGGTATAAAAAGGGTCCTTTCAACAATTGCACAGTTTACTTTCTGTGGACAGATTCTGTCCATGACAGTGGGTTCTGTTGGTCCATAGTTAGTCACTGCTTGCTATCCTTAATCAATTTGTCCGGGCAGTGGGTTCTGTTGGTCCATAGTTAGTCACTGCTTGCTATCCTTAATCAATTTGTCCGGGCAGTGGGTTCTGTTGGTCCATAGTTAGTCACTGCTTGCTATCCTTAATCAATTTGTCTGGGCAGTGGGTTCTGTTGGTCCATAGTTAGTCACTGCTTGCTATCCTTAATCAATTTGTCCGGGCAGTGGGTTCTGTTGGTCCATAGTTAGTCACTGCTTGCTATCCTTAATCAATTAGTCTGGGCAGTGGGTTCTGTTGGTCCATAGTTAGTCACTGCTTGCTATCCTTAATCAATTTGTCCGGGCAGTGGGTTCTGTTGGTCCATAGTTAGTCACTGCTTGCTATCCTTAATCAATTTGTCCGGACAGTGGGTTCTGTTGGTCCATAGTTAGTCACTGCTTGCTATCCTTAATCAATTTGTCCGGGCAGTGGGTTCTGTTGGTCCATAGTTAGTCACTGCTTGCTATCCTTAATCAATTTGTCTGGGCAGTGGGTTCTGTTGGTCCATAGTTAGTCACTGCTTGCTATCCTTAATCAATTTGTCCGGGCAGTGGGTTCTGTTGGTCCATAGTTAGTCACTGCTTGCTATCCTTAATCAATTTGTCCGGACAGTGGGTTCTGTTGGTCCATAGTTAGTCACTGCTTGCTATCCTTAATCAATTTGTCCGGACAGTGGGTTCTGTTGGTCCATAATTAGTCACTGCTTGCTATCCTTAATCAATTTGTCCAGGCAGTGGCTTTGTCTTTCAGCCTGCATTTTGCAATTTTCATCGGCTGTATGATTTTTTTTTTAGGGGGGGGGGGGGGGCACTTTTCACTTCTCTGTGTGTGTGTGTGTGTGTATACATACACACACACACAGACACACACATATATTAATTATGCTAACAGTCTGAAACAAAACAGGAAACAACATGACAGAGAGATATTTGTGTCCGTCTCCAAACCTGAGGTTTCTCAGCTGCGGGTTGCTCCTTGAGTCACTCAGTGTCAGACCTTCAGGTTGTGGCCTCTGTGTGGCAGTCAGTCCCATCATTACTCTTGGCTCCCCTGGGCCTTGGCCCCATGCTAATCTTTGTATGTCCAGTGACTTGCCATAGATAAAAATGTCATTCCTGTGAGTGAGTGGTTGTCATAGGGGTCTCAGCACACTGGTTTTCCCAGAGGCCCATAATACTGTTAAGCTGGCTCTGGGGAACAGTATTATGTTCTTGCTTGGTGTATGACCTGGCCTGACTGCATACCTCTATGGCTGTCTCTGATGTAGACTTTCCTGTGTCTTTCACCTCATCTTTTATTTGCTGTATGATAGACCTAGCTGAAATATTATCACTGACAATTCTTTCTAGTGGAAATCCTCTGTGTGTCTGTTTTATGGAACTAGCTGCCTTGTTATCACTGACAATTCTTTCTAGTGGAAATCATTTGTATATTGGTTTTTTTCTTACAGGGTTGGATTTGCAGCTGAACAACTTACTAAATGGATCGGAGAAAGAACAGATATTCAGGTACCTTTATAAGTGTTTGTTATTGTAATCAGATCATTGCAACTTTATAGCAGACATCACCCCATAGTTGCTCTGTTTCTGTGTCAATGAAAACCACACAAATTGTCTATTACTGTCCATTGAGACAAAAACTGACACAGCCTGCGGTCTTGGCAAAGGAAATAGCATACACTGGCATTTACTGCATAAGGCAGCCATCAGAAGTGCTAACACAAACAGTCCAGCAATAGAAATGTTGTTCATTGTTGATGGAAGCATTGGTTACAAAGATTAGTAGTTGCATTTGCAATTACTCACTTAAAGCACGACCAGTTCTCTGTCAACAGGCCACTTACCATTTTCTGAATCTGCAGTTCACAACACAGACACATTGGGCACAGTTAAAAAGCATTCCAAATCAAGTCTGCAGCGCACAGTGTCGCACCATGTGATCAGCTCAGTAGCTGGGTAGCGAAACTATGTCCCTTCTTTCTACATATGGTTGAATATTCAATGGCTAACTATTATTAAAAGCAACAACTGGCAATGACTAGAAAACAGTAAGCCTGCCTATCTGCAGTATTGACCAGATTGGTTTTGAAACCATTTGAAGATGATTGATTTTACCACTTACAAATTCATTGACACTAAAGACGCTTTGGCCTAGGAAGGGCTTACATCTATTGAAATGAGGTTGGTCACTGACCGTGGACCAGAATAAATTTCTACAGGGTCTTGCAAAGCTCTTCTTCACCTCTCTCTCTCGGTGGGATGTGTATGTTAGAAGCTGGAACTTTTAATATGAGGAGAAGCATATCAGGATGTAGCAAGATCAACAACACAACACACAAGAGGCTGACTTTGATTAGGGCTAGGGTGAGATAATGTTTGCTTGATGGGATTTGGGTATTTTATTGACAAAAGACCAAAGAAATAAAAATAGCTAATGAGGTCATAAAAGCAAAAAAGTCAGCACAGAACCAGTTTTAATTTACATACACAGACAGCACATCAAAAAGTTTGCCCACTTACGGAGAAGGGATTGCGATACCATATAAAACAAAGCTTAGACCAAAAGAGAAGGATGTAGAGCACAAGGTAGAGCAAGAACAAGATGGAACGATAACATCAGAGAAACCCTACAACAGCATGATATGTCTGGTCGAAGCGGCCAGATCTCCTTTGACACCTTGATGAGGAAGTGAAGAAGAGAACTCAAGTCCATTACCAAAAAAAAAAAAAACAGTTTTAAAAAAAACAATCAGGCTAGCAAAATAAACTAGTAATTTCAAGTTTTAACCCTGCCGCCCTGAGGGTGCTAGATTTAATTACTTATAATTGTGACACAGCCCAGTAAATGTCCCATGTATCACCATTTCATCGGTGACCTACATAAGTCGTCTCTATGTGGGATGTAATTTTTTGGTTTGAAGCCCCACCTTGGCTTCTGCAGGGGGCCCTAAATATAGCCAGGGCATAGATATGGCTTACAGTCTGAAAGGGGTTTCTGGGACCTCTCCAAGGGATATATATTTGTTTTAGGCGCTAGGGAATTCATTCCAGCTAGTGCTTCACTCGGTTCTTGTTAATTGAGTACTCCCTTTATATAGTAATAACCAACAGTTTTCCCCCAAAAAATTTCGGTAAATTATTCTAACAGTTTATGTTGTCTGTAACCTGTGTAAAATAATTGTTTTTATTTTTATTGGATTTTTTTGGATATTTCCATGGTTCAGGGCTCCATTTTTTGTTAGCATTTGTGGAGCGAAAGATTAGATTACTTTTAGAGATTATTAATGCGAATCAAGATACAACTTAAGTATTTTAGTTTGCAAGACAAGATGCTGGATACAAACAGCAGTGGATGTACATATCACAGCAACCATTGTAGAGACGGTACACACTTCTAAATGTCAAATACTTAATTACTTAATTATAAATATATTATGTTTTTTCTTTTTAGATTCGTATTTTCCGACCCCCGAACTATTCAGGAACTGTTGCTTTGGCTCTGCTTTTTGCAATGATTGGAGGGTTGCTGTATTTCAAACGCAACAATCTGGAATTTCTCTACAATAAAACATCATGGAGCATTCTTGCCTTGGTAAGCTGTTACCTTTAGATTATACTGCAGCAAAGCCTCGATAACATGAGTTCCAAGGGACCCAAAAATCAAGAGTTCATGTTAAAAATTGAATGTGTCTTAACCGGGTCTAATAATAATACATCCCTGTTGGGTTAAAAATTGTGTTTATCGTAACAGAGTGTTCTTCTTAAGTAAGTTCGAGTTAGTGAGATTTTAATGTACTTGTTTGTTGTTAATCAAATGTCATTTTAAAGAGAACATCACACAGATAACACTGCATAATGTCCCCAAAACTCTCTGAAAGTTAACCCCGGTCAGCAATTGCTTGATGAAGTCAGATGTGTCGATTGAAAGACACAAATATCACAGCTCTGCTGTAAACATGCACAATTCAGTTACCTCACTCAGATGAATGAACAGAAGAAGAAATGTCATTTTTGATGTTGTTAAATCTGTACTGTCACAGCAGCTTTGAACATTCTTCTTTTTCACATTCACTGTCTGTAAACTCTGGCAGAAAGTTCTGGTTATTCGTCCACTTCTGAACTTTGGCCTTCTTCCAGAACTTGAGTTTTATGTGTACATTCGTTTTACAGATCTGACTTTTTGTGTGCAGACTGCTGGTTCCTTGCCTCTCAGGCAGATGCACTTTGACTTTAAAGAAAACCTTGTTAATGTCAGCATACCTTTGTTCATGTCAGCATACCTTTGTTCATGTCTGTATACTTTTGTTCATGTCAGCATACCCTTGTTCATGTCAGCATACTTTTTTTTTCATGTCAGCATACCTTTATTCGTGTCAACACATACTTATTTTTATGTCAGCCCATACATTTTTCATGTCAGCATACCTTTGTTCATGTCCACACATATTTATTCATTTGAGTAGTTTTGTATTCATGTCACAGTTTTTTTGTTAGGTCAGAAGGTTTTTTTTTTTCTTCATATCAGCGGTTGTTTGTTTGTGTTAGAGATTTTGTATGTGTGTGTGTTCATGTCAGGTGTGTTTTGTTTATGCCAGTTTGTAAATTTCAGGCTGTGATATTTGCCATGACCTCAGGTCAGATGTGGAACCACATTCGAGGTCCCCCGGTGATGCACAGGAATCCTACCACTGGTGAGATGGTGAGTATTGTCATGTGACAGATCCTGAGCTTTCATTCTTGCTCTGCGCTCAAAGGTAGTGAACACTGCTTAAAAGGTTAGACATATAGGGCATGTTTTGGCATCATGTGTTTCAGAGTTTAAAATGACTGAAGTCACAAACTAAATGAGCTAGGAAGCTCTGTGAAAAGAAATACAGACATTTCAACCACTCTTTGTCTGTGTAATGATCTTGATTTCACAGACTAAAAGCAGTTTTACCGTAGTGAGAAAAATATCGATAGAACACCATTGGCATACTAGAAGGTGGGGCCTAAAGGGGAGGAAGGCCAGAAAACATAATCACGGGTGTAACAGTAATCTTATAGAACACGAGGAGAAGTGAGTGATCTTAGAACTATGTGTGCAGACTGAGCGCATAAGGCTTACTGTGACACGAGTCTAAATTCAGATTCAGATCATTACAAACAGCGACTGGCTATACAGAAAAGTAGGTGGTATTTCATGGAAACAATACAGAAGTTCAGATGTACATTTTAAACATATCTATACACATGAGCATTATCCCATAGATATTGAATTTATATCTAGGATATATTCATAGCTTATCTGTACACACAAGCATCATCCTCTAGATGTACAATTTATATGTAGCCTGCATGTATAGCATATCTAGACATGAACACTATGCTCTGGATAGATGAAATGTTGCTTTGATACTGAGCCTGGTGATGCTTTTGCCCCACAGCACTATATCCATGGAAGCAGCCAGGGACAGTTTATCATGGAGACCTACATCGTCATGTTGCTGAGTATCCTTTTGTTACAGTCAAATTCTCTTTCATGTGGTGTGAATTAGGTGAGAGATAAGAAGATTAAAAGGAAGATGGGAATTTGTTGTAAAATGTCCTGGGATAGGTGTTTCCCTTTTGTTAACATTTTGAGTACCAAATAACTCACTGTATATGACAAGGCAGATGTGGTCAAGGCCCTTTGGGAACAAGCAACGGAATCAGTAGAGAAACAAGATTATGGCCTGCAGAGAATGAGGCACCTGGGTATAATCAGAGGGTCTGGCCGGCTCAGTACACTCAGAAAAAAGGCAAGACGAACATATAACCAGATTGTGACCGGTACCATCGGTATTGGAACTCTGTGCTGGCTGCTGAAGATGAGGACAGAGCATGCATGCATGAGAATGCCCTAAGTGCTGTGATGTCAATTCTTGACTCAACTCGACAACTCGCTGTATGTATCTTGATTGTTCTGAATTTTGAATGTAAAACGTTGTTAACAAGAATTCCCAGTGGCTGTAATGTCAGGAGTTCATGTTAACAAAGTTTGTGCTGACCGGGGACTAATAATATTTACATTAATGCTTGGACACAAAATACTGTTTGTATTAACTGGGTGTTCTTCTTATGAATGAGGTTTGACTGTATAATGTCCTTGTCTTCTTTCACAGATGTGCTTATATTAACCCCTTGTTTTTAAGGACCCTT
This sequence comes from Candidula unifasciata, assembly GCA_905116865.2. Lineage (NCBI taxonomy): Eukaryota > Metazoa > Mollusca > Gastropoda > Stylommatophora > Geomitridae > Candidula > Candidula unifasciata. Next base: position 67,638 of record CAJHNH020001696.1, read on the forward strand.
CCCCGTGCCTCTAGGAATATTTTGAATATAGGGCTACTCCTATATTTTATAGACTAATCAGCTGGTTAACATCGCGTGGCCGCCTTTACCTTCTAGGACTTTACCTGGTGCCCATTTAAGGCTGGATCAGCCTGGGAGTCAATGTCATTTTTTAAGGGTTCTGGTTTTATGCAGATTTGTACCCATGATCATGGAGCCTGAGGTGGACATCTAGCTACTACGCCACTTTGGCTCTCATAACCACTTCTATATGAATTATTAGTTTGACAGTTTTTTTTTTCTATGATGTTTCCTTTTAATGTCAACTCCTCGAGACAGGAAGATGCCATAAGGGTTACATTTTTTTTTTTGCACAGTCAGATTTAATCCCTATTGTCTGCAGTCAGTTGTTATGCTAATATGGTCTGCTCTAGTTGTTACTTTAGATCCTCTACTGTAAGATTTGACGGCAGCTGTGGCTTAGGCCTTGTGACTGTGCTTTATAGTTCTGTGAGACCTGGTTCGATTCCAGCTCTGGGCGATTTGGCAGCACACCGCTTCACGTTGTTTTGACAATGGTGTCGAGAGCTGACGGTTCAAAAAACAATGGCAAACTAATGAAAGTAAAAATTCTCTAGTACATTTCAAGTCAGCCACACACAAAAATACTGCGGTTAACTCCATCCTTTATTTCACAATTACTGGTGTTTTGGAGATCCTTGGGCAAAGGGGGAGTCCTAGAACCTACATGCGGAGAAAGAACTATTACAAAATTAATATATTTTTTCAGTCTTGAGTTGGAAAATGGTTGGTGGTATGTCTTTACTGTCTGGGTAAAAAACAACCAGAGTTTGGGGGGGGGGTGATTATATTTACACACAAAATTTTGAAATGTTATTTTGGTTTTTTTTTTAAATTGCATTTTTTTAAATTGTGATGCCATTTTCATTCATGTTAATAAGTCAACAAAACCACTTGTTTCATGGTCGGGGAGGGTGGGGAGGTTAATTCTTTACTCCGTTTTTGTATTTAGTTCTTTTGGGGTCTTTAAAAGCATCAGAAAGCCGGGAAACCCAGTCTTACTGCCCTCTAAAATGTTTGACTGTCCTGTGACATCATCCAGGGTAGGATATTAATAAAGCACCCAAGACTAAAGTCCAAAGGTAAACAAACAACCAGAAATTTCCGCCAGAGTTTACAGCCGGTGAATGCGTAGAAGAAGACTTATCCCTAGTGGGGAAAATGTTACCCTCACCTTACTAAAGATTTAAACCTGGGTCTCCAAATGAGAGCCTGGCACTGTAGCCACTTCTGTTTGATATATGATAACAGATATTCTTAACCAGAAACAGATACTGCCATCGTGGTGGGGTTCATACTGCTGAATGAGGCAGAAAGTATAAAGACCGATCCAGGAAAGAAAAAAGGTAGGTAATTTTAGCAGGAACGTGTGACTGTTTTTGCAGCCAGGTGCCATCCTCATTTGGAGGCCACCGATCTACCGGTGTTGTAACTACTGCAGCTGGCAGTTTTTAATGTTGTATAATATGTCCTCTTGTTTCTGTTTCTTGTTATTTTTATGCAACTATGTGTACCAGTTGTTACATTACAGTTTATTACACTTCTTCTTTTTCTTCCCTCTACTCCTGGAACTGGCTTTTCTGTTAGCTTCATGTATAGTACTTTTTAGTGTCTCTGATATTTCTGTGGTCCATCTTCTGTGTGGTCGACCTCTGGCTCTGTTACTGCTGTATCTGACTGTGTTGTAGCTAACGGTGGGGGAACTAATGGGGAAATTAGAACATGAATACAAAATTCAAGGAGATTTACCATAGCACTTGAATATATTTTTGGAAGTCAAAGGAATTTGAAACTAAAATTAAAAATTTTTTTTGAAATGTGAAATCACTACTGTTGTTTTAAGCTGTAACATGGATAGCTAAAATAGTTATTAATAAACTATAAACATTAATTAAACAGAGCCTGCACACAATAGTGGGAGTTAGCTGGAATGTAGAATAACTCACTTTGTGCATTGGGAGTCAATTAAACAAATTACAATAAATCAACAGGGGAGGAAAATATGCTGGCATCAGATAGGGCACATGCTCAGAATAGTATTAGAATAATGTTTTAACACTGCAACCCACATCGTCAAAGGAATAAAGGTGGACCAAAAAACGTGGAGAAGGGAACCAGAGAATGAAGTTTAGAAGATGGGGAAGGGCAGATGGTAAGCTGCATGTGATAAGAAGAGATAGGACAGTTTGCCATAAGTTAGTTGAGGGCTTAGGCTCAAGTGGGGGTCTACAGAGCAGAATGAAGAAGGCTATTGTTGAGACACTTGTTGCGTGACTGTCATTTTTGTTTCAGTTTTATCCCTTGTGGGCCTTGGATGTGTGACCATCTTCTTTAGCCTGCTGCTGTCCATCTTCAGATCCAAGTACCAGGGCTACCCATACAGGTATGTCACACTAAATGCCAGTTTGTTGTCTGCATACATTTGTGTGTTGGTTTTTTTAACTCTATAAAACAAAGACAGTAATTTAGAGCTTTGAAATAAAACTAAACTTATTGTGAATCAGAAGGTGAGGTAAAGATGCTCGTATTGGATAGGACACACATTAAAAAAAACATGTTAATAGTATAATAAGAATGTCAGTATACTAGAACTAACAGAGTCATTGAAATAAAACAGTATAATTAGAATGTCAGTATACTAGAACTGAGTCAGTGGAATAAAGGCAGACCAAACAAAGATAGTATAACACTAAAACTAATATATCATAGCACTGGAACCCACAAGGGAATAAAGGCAGATCAACAATCTCATAGAGGTGGGAATTAGAGATTGAGGTGAAAAAGGCGAGCTGGACATGGGGTGATCTACATGTGGTAGCAAAGGCTGGAGGCTGACTTGTCATGGGTTTGTTGAAGAAAACTTTCACCAAAATATCTCTGTTGTCAGTGTTCCAGTCTCCTGTAGAATACACAAGGAGATTCTCAGGACAGTGCACAAACCCTCAATGCACTAGCAAGGATCCAATTGTGTGTTGAATTTCAAGTATTGTTTGTTTATGTGGGTAGCTTTTCTGAGATATAGACTGAGAACCAGCCTGCTTTGCACAGCACATAGTAAAGGGTCCATACATGTATATGGCACAGCACACAGTAACGGGTCCATACATATAAATGGCACAGCACACAGTAAAGGGTCCATACATATATATGGCACAGCACACAGTAAAGGGTCCATACATATAAATGGCACAGCACACAGTAAAGGGTCCATACATGTATATGGCACAGCACACAGTAAAGGGTCCATACATATATATGGCACAGCACACAGTAAAGGGTCCATACATGTAAATGGCACAGCACACAGTAAAGGGTCCATACATATATATGGCACACAGTAAAGCGTCCATACATATATATGGCACAGCACACAGTAAAGGATCCATACATATATATGGCACAGCACACAGTAAAGGGTCCATACATATAAATGGCACAGCATACAGTAAAGGGTCCATACATATATATGGCACAGCACACAGTAAAGGGTCCATACATATAAATGGCACAGCACACAGTAAAGGATCCATACATATAAATGGCACAGCACACAGTAAAGGGTCCATACATATAAATGGCACAGCACACAGTAAAGGGTCCATACATGTATATGGCACAGCACACAGTAAAGGATCCATGGCTATCTTCCGAATAATGGTCCCAAATTATCAAGGCAGTAAATATACCCTAACAGGGCCTCGGTCACGTGTCTATTGCGCACTTGCGGCAACTTAAATTGTGGGTTTCGATCACGGTACATAATGGTATTCCATCAGATACTGTTATTTTGATAATATTACATCCTGTACTGTTGCAGCGCACTCTCTGTTGTGCTGTTTTATTAATATTATGTTATTCAACTTCGTGGTAGTGATCAGTCATGTTTTGTTGTTGTCCCACTCTCACTGTGATAGTGCCCTGTCATGTTCCACTCTTGTCCCACTCTCACTGTAAAAATGTTCTGTTGTTGTCCCACTCTCACTGTGATAGTGCCCTGTCATGTTCCACTCTTGTCCCACTCTCACTGTAAAAATGTTCTTTTGTTGTCCCATTCTCACTGTGATAAGTGTCCTGTCATGTTCTGCTGTTGTCCCATTCTCACTGTGATAAGTGTCCTGTCATGTTCTGCTGTTGTCCCATTGTCCTGTCATGTTCTGCTGTTGTCCCCATTCTCATGAAGTGTCCTGTCATGTTCTGCTGTAAAAATGTTCTTTTGTTGTCCCATTCTCACTGTGATAAGTGTCCTGTCATGTTCTGCTGTTGTCCCATTCTCACTGTGATAAGTGTCCTGTCATGTTCTGCTGTTGTCCCATTCTCACTGTGATAAGTGTCCTGTCATGTTCTGTTGTTGTCCCACTACTACTGTGAACTAATACACTAACTCCTGACTATTCTAGCTTCCTGTTCAAGTAGGAAGGGGGAAATGCTCTCTCTGGACTGTATGGAACCAGCTCCTAAATAACAAGTTGCTGCGGTGAAGACTTGTATTGTTACACTGTGTTCTGTTTGTCGCTGCTGGCCTAGCAGTGTGTGATTATGTGCAGATCTCATCTCCATTGTAAATAACAACAGTTCATTTGAAGTGTGTTGTAACATGTGTAACCAGAACAATAATCAAACAGACGTGAAAAGAGCGTGAAGATAAATATTTGAGTTAACTTGTGGAAATGTCCACTAGATAAAAAACTGTTTTTTGTGTGTGTGTTAATTATCCTGTTGTGTCATTGCATGTCACATAGGGCTCGCAGTTCAATTCTCCATTCTCTGCAATCACTTCAGTATCATGGATGGAGTCCAGTCCAGCACCTTTGGTATCTGTCGTCAGTGTTCCCCTTAGAGTTTCTCTTGGATGTTCTTGCTTTTTTGATCCCTCTATTCTATTTTCAGTTCATGTCTATGAATTCTCTGTCATCACTTCTCAGCATGTATTCGATGTAGCGCCATCTTTTTCTGTCTTATGACTGTGTGTACTAATGGTTGCTCAGATATTTCTGTTATTTCTTTATTTCTCTTAAATTCATAAATGAAACTGTAAACAATATTTGTGCAAGTTATAACATCAGGGAGGCTGAGTGGCAACCTGCTTGCCTGCTAGCTGAATGGTCTAGGGTTTGACTCTTTGATGCAGGTATATTTTAAACAATCTGGCCTGGGCTCCTAAGTCAAGTCAGCCTCAAATGAGTGCTGGGAAAGGTTAAAAGAAATAAAGATGTGGAGTGCTAAATGGGCTGACCACTTCACTGATTAAGATACTTAAGAGTTTGTGATTAGAGAACAGAATTTGTCGTTGATATTTAAGAGTTTGTGATGAAAGCGCAGGATTTGTGGATGATATTTAAGAATTTGCAATAGAAGGTCAAAATGTATGTCAGATATTTAGGAGTTTGTGATGAAAAGCCCAGACTATGTGGCATATATTTAATTGTTTATGACAAGAGGACATAATTTATGTCAGATATTTAGCAGTTTGTGATTGAAGGTCAGAATTTGTGTTTTGCCTTAACAGTAATATACTTAATCTGAAAGGATGGTTACAACTGTGGGACAGAAGGGGTTAAATTGTCAACTGTGATGGAGTAAATTAAAGTAACAGAAGAAATTAAGAAACTTGTGCCATGAATTAGAAAGAAAAAAAAAGAAAAACATGAGATGCTTGTGCTGGAAGAGATAAGCATAGAAATAAAATTGTGATTTCAAGAAAGTAAATGGCAAATCAGCAGGAATACATGGATAATGATCAAAGTCATTTCCAGTAAACTGCAAACATTCATTAACTTGTGCCTGCACAGAATAGAGAGAATTCAATGGTATACTAGAACCACTCATGTAAAGCTTTGGGAGAGATGAGAGGGGAGGGAAGTTCAAGTGGGTTAAGAGGTGGGGCGAAAAGCGCTGGTGTTGGACGCACATTATAACAAAATCTCCTTGCACTTACTAGAGTCTGCTTGTACTGGAACTTACATGGTCAGAGAAATAAAGGCAGATGAGAAAAACATGCAGATAATGGAATTGGAGAGTGATATGAAAAACAAAAGTTCACGGCGGTGAATTGCCTAAAATGGCAAAATAAAGGACTAACTAGCATGTTTTGGTTGAGGGCCTTTGCTGCACTGAGAGATCTTGGGCAGAAATAAAAGAGTGACAATGTCTGGGTGAAAATTGTCAAAAAAAAATGTGCTAATGTCTGTGTTTTTATTGCTTTCATTTTTTTTTTTTTGGGGTGGGAATGAGGGATATGTAATCTGATGTTCTTTATTTATATTGTTGATTTGCTAAGCTTAGATTGCTGTGTTCAAACATTGTCGAAAATTTATGTGTATATGCCATTACAAGATAAAGTCTTTTCGGTAATATTTAGTGTCTTAACAGTCTGAGAAGACCTGAAGTTTTTCTTTGTGGGGACAGGATATGTAATCTTTTCCTTTAATTTTTTTCTTAAATTTTGATGCTTGGCTGAGTTAGGTGACTGTATTAATCATCATGTAGCAGGTAAACATCACTTTCTTTATTGCCTGCCTGAAACTTGGCTGTTTGCCATCCTTCCTGTTTATGTACCCTCCTTCCCCAGCTCTCTGTTATGGTGTACATCGCTGATACGATGTTGACTGAATGAACGGACATTTGAACATACAGGCCAGTCTGATATTCTGCCACTGGCCTCACTCTTTTCATACATCATTCCATACTTTATGTATTCATCTTTTAGCATATAATAATAAACACAACAGCAACGACTATTAATTAATTTAAAATGCTGGAATGTACTCGTATTCTGTGTCTGCATTTCGTAACAACAATAAATAATAGTGAATTTTTTCTTAATGTGCGAGCAAAGAGGTTGAAAGTGTGGTTGGCATGAAATGTTTTGGTTTACAGCTAGGTCTTGATATGTTTCCAGGCCAACACATTCGATCTCATCAAACCTCCAATGGGTCATTTTTTACCAGGTACAGTCCTGGGAAGTAAAAGCCGCCGGCATGATGCTTACTACATCATCCAGCAGGGCCTGTTGGTCTAAAAAATATAGTCTAGTCCGAAGGTGTGGGAAAGGGGTCCTTTACTTAACTAGAGGGGCTGTGGGTCTTTTTTCCCCCCAGAAAATGGGTCTTGGAACTGACACAGGGACTTTAGAGATCAGTAACCAGCTGAGCTGACAGCAACAACTGATGACTCTGTGAACTGATTAGTCAACCCTTGTACATCTCTCTTAATGATATCAGGTAAATGTTTTACCCTTGTGCCGTGCTTTTTAACTGGGAATAATCTGCACAGAGGATGTGTCAGGGAGCCAACTACAGACCAACAGGCAGCTCTTTAGATAGCGTTCTACTCTCAGCATGGATGTCCTAGTAGGCAACCAGCAGTCCCTGGGCACCATGGAGTTGTGCCACTGGTTTTGGGAACACCATCTGCTAGAATCCTGTGTATCCATGGCACAGTCGGGCATGCTGAACTGGAGGCAGCAAGTTACTCCATCTCTACATCAACTGTAATGCTAAGGGAAGGGCAAGTACCAATACAGCTTGGCACAGAAGACGTTTTGGGTATTACTGGAGCAGCAGTGTTATCCTGTTGAACTGCCTTAGGGATTCCAGATCTGGATTTTTCCATCTGGTCTTACTCCTGAAGAGCTTTCCATTACCACAAGGCTGTGGAGGTTAGAGACCAGGATAACAGCTTTGATCTTTTCCATTGAGTGTTACCTACACAGTACAACCTCTCAGTGACAGTCGTGCCCGATGTATATTGTATGTTAGTTAGTTGACAGATTACCCTCGCAGCACATCGATCCATTCAGTCCATAAGTGCTCATATCCCACAGTGTGTAGCAGTTGATGACACACCAGTTCTGTGTTTCTTATTCTTCTTTGGCTTCCTGCGCGTAGTGCTCTTGTCTGGCCACACCCTGTTTAACTTGCAGTCTGGTCAGGTATTTTTATTTTATAGTGTCCTGTGTTACGGATGGGAGTAGGTATGGTGTTAGACTGATAGTTGATATAGATGGTTTGTTTAAGTCTAATTTAGTTGTGGATTATTCATGTTTTGACTAACTTGGAAGTGGATGGTCAGTTTAGATCATCTTAGCTGTAGATGGTCAGTTTTTTCTTAGATATTTAAAGCCTATTCATGACAGTTCTCAAAAGTAAAAGATTCATTTTAAGCAGTTGTTTCTTGTAGAAGGTTCCTATTATGCTGATATTCGAAGTAGATAGTTAATTTCATGCTAACAGTTCAGGTAATAATTAACCACTGTTTGCAGTTAATTTGCTGGAACGAAGACATTGGTAATTCTAGTTGTTGTATTTTATCAATAGGAAAGCAAATTCGGCTTTGTTAACTTGGTGAAAAGTTGATATCTATAATGTAACAATACTTAATTTGCTGAAAAGTTTATATTTAGGTGTCAGTGGTTGCGGTTGACTTCATTAAAAATTATCTGGATGACGATAGTTGCAGTTAACAGGATGAAACCGTATTTGTAGGCCTCTGTAGTTGATAACAGCTGATACATATTTGGAGAAAGACACCTGATTTCATTGTCTCCCGATTCCGTAATGAAAATTGTTTATCCTGTAATTCCCATATGTGATTTTTGCCAGCCCCTGACACTGTCCCCATAAGGCAGCTATCTTTGAACATTATACGTTGTTGACTGCCGCATGTCATTTTTGTCGTCTGAACAAATCATTGACAGTATTGCTGAAGTGTAGATGGGAATTATTGTTTAGTTTAGCTACATGGCTTCTCTTAATGTTCGCTGGCTGTACACTGTGACGGAAAGTTTTTTTCTTGTTCGTCAACTTCTGGACTATGGTATTATTCCAGAAATTTAGTTTTTCGTGCACTTCCATTTTACAAATCTGATGTGTGTATACACAGACTGTTGGTTACTTGCCTCTCATGCAGATGCACGCTGACTTTGACGAAAAGCTTTCTTTCTAGTCATAGTGTATGTTCAGCAAATTCAATTCTACGAGCTTGACTGCAGTAATCCTTGTTTTCATCATTTTTTTGGTGTTTATGGGTCTCGGCTAATTTTCCTGCCATTTAATTTCCTGTTTTATCTGCTGATTATTAAAACCATGCTTCAAACATTAATAGAAATCTGTGGTTTTTACTTTTACTGTATCTGTGGTTTATATTCACTGTACGCATCCACAACTTACGATGTTATGTGACTTAGGACAGTCCTCACTTAACAACAATAATCATGCTTTAGTCCTTTGATGCGGCAGCCACCTCTACTGATTGATCCCATAAGAAGATGATTATAATAAATGTCTCCTGTCTTGATCTTGAAAATGGCAAAGAAAGGCTTTACTTTCAGGTCATGTAATCAGGTTAGCTTCTGAGACTCATCTAGACAAGATAAGACCATACAAGCCAACAACAAAAAAAAACTCATCCATTTATTCAAATAAACTACTGATCCTATGTCATGTCCATGCTATCTTCAGAACTGGCTTTGTGCCATGGCAGTTCCTCTTCTTCTTCCTCGCTGCCCTCATCATGTTCACTGTCTGTCTCAGCACTGGAAATCTGGGTCTCTGGCCTCTTTTTCCTTTTCAACTTGGACAGAGAAATGAGGAACTGGCTGGTGTATTTGTTGTGGTCAGCGCTGAAAGCAAAGACACAAATTATTTCATTAAATATGAAACACACATACACATAGTCAAAGTCAGCTATACAGACATAATCAAAACCATACACACACATCAGAGTCACATACACATACCAATCATATACTCAAAGTCACATACAAAATAGACTCTGTTATACACACATAAAAGTCACATGTACATTGTCAAAGTAATATACACAATGTCAAAGCCATATACACACTAAAGTCATACACTTTTCCTGTCTTGTTATTATCACGTACTCTGCTTTGTCATGATTAATAACTAGTCCCATTTTTTTAGCTGCTTCTTTCGAGAGAGCAAAGTTATGCACACATAGTCAAAGTCATATACACATACCCAAGCTATACACGCATAGTCAAAGTCATATACACATACCCAAGCTATACACACATAGTCAAAGTCATATACACATACCCAAGCTATACACACATAGTCAAAGTCATATACACATACCCAAGCTATACACACATAGTCAAAGTCATATACACATACCCAAGCTATACACACATAGTCAAAGTCATATACACATACCCAAGCTATACACACAGGGTTAGCCTTACTTATTATGACTGATAGACACATTACAGAATATGGCACTCACATTTTCCGAAGGTCTTCATATTTCCTGGTAACATTCCTCTGGATGGTTCTGAGGGAAGCTGTGATCTGCTGCGACCGCTGCTTGAGTTTAGGCCCATGCATGCTCAAAAGTGGGAGGAGCCAGAGGAGATAAAACTCAATGTGGGCGGAGCTCTCAATCATGTGACCTGTAAATGCCAGTAGTTTGTCAACGTAGGTGTCGGGTAGCGTCTCAATGATGACAGTTGCTGTGTTAGGAATAGACAAAAACCAAATTATGACTTGATTACAGTGGCTGTGTGGGAATAAATGGGGACAAAATATCTTGTAGACAGCAGTTGTGTGGAGAACAAACAGAAGCGTATTCATGACTGCTCCAGTTTACTAATAGAAGAAATAAATCTAGAATACAATCTGGAAAAAAGTATACTATGCCCTGCAAAATTTGTTAAAATCAAAGTCTGCAGCAATTGACTTCAAAGGCTCGGAATGCTGAAAAGGAAGGAGGAGGGGCATAATAATGATGAAAGCAACTGTGTGGGTAATAATAAATATAAATGCAATAATATATATAACATTAGTAACCTGATGGTAACAGCTGTGTGGGGTATAAAATGGAAACAAATTAATGACTTGATAATAAGTAGCTGTGTGGGGAGAATAAATGGCACAATTATAACGACTTAAAGACAACAGTTCTTTGACTCATCTACCCTTTACCCCCAATAGAACACAGACATTCAACTAACTCAGGTCAAGCTGTCATATCCTTTGCTGTTGCATGCAGCTCACCTCATATCCTCTCTAACTTTTCAACTGAAAACAGCAGCTGAGTGGAGAATACATGTAAACAAACTTGATGACAGCAGTATTTCAACTCACCACTGTCCACCGGAATAGACTCCAACACCTCCTGGATCAGATTCTGTTCGTTCAGACGGAAGCTGAGCATTAGGGCAGCAGAGAAGTCGCCTTTTTGAAGAGTGGCCCGTATACTGTCGGGCGTGATGTCTATCTCCAGCTCAAAGGGATCGAACACAAGAGTCTGGTCGAGTGAGTACACAAGTAGGCCCTCGGTTGTGCAGGCTACCCAGGATCTCCCTAAAGATTTAACAACCTTATACTTGTGTTTCACATATAATTTTTTTTAAAATATAATATACTAGTATCCAAAATACAGTTTCCTAAAAATAAATATAACTAGTGCCTCATATACGGTTTACTAAACATAGGATACACTGTTGTCTGACATAATTTTTCCTAAACTTATAAAACAACCATATACTAGTTTAGCATGTATATTTCCTTAAAAATATAGATATTTTAGTGTCATATGAATGGTTTGCTAAACTTATAAAACAACCGTATACTAGTGTTTCATATATAGTTCCTTAAAGTATAAATATTCTAGTGCCAAATATATGGTTACAACCTCAAACACTTAACTACTTCAAGTCACAAACCAAGTAACTTTAGACAGTATGATAACCAAGAGAAGATGGAAATGGCTTGGCCACGTTATGAGAATGAATCATGATATACCTGCCAAAACAGCTCCCACATGGACACCAGAGGGAAAGAGAAAACAGGGGCGCCCAAAAACAACATGGAGAAGAACGATGGAAAGTGACCTGAGTGTGGCATCTTTGACATGGAAAACTGCACTGAAGATTGCACAGGACAGGAAAGCATGGAAAGTCCTCTCTGAAGCCTCATGTGCCACTAGGCACAACGAGAACTGATGAAAATGATAAATATATGGTCTTCTAAACTTATAAAACATCTATGTACTAGTCATATGTAGTTCCCTAAAAATAGATATTCTAGTGTCAAATATGTGTCTTCCATAACCTGTAAAACCATATAATAGTGTTTCGGAGATATCTGCCAAAAATGTAGATATTCATAGTGCCTCATATATGGTTTCCTTAAAATATAAATACTAGTATTTCATATATATATATATACCTTTAAAAAAAAAAACCATGTAGCAGTGTCTAATATATTCTCTCCTAAAATATGACAATTATGTAATAGTGTCTAATATATTCTCTCCTAAAATATGACAATTATGTAATAGTGTCTAATATATTCTCTCCTAAAATATGACAATTATGTAATAGTGTCTCATATATTGTCTCCTAAAATATAACAACCATGTAGCAGTGTCTCATATATTGTCTCCTAAAATATGACAGTCATGTAGTAGTGTCTCATATACTGTCTCCTAAAATATGACAATCATGTAGTAGTCTCATATATTGTCTCCTAAAATATGACAATCATGTGGCAGTGTCTCATATATTGTCTCCTAAAATATAACAACCATGTAGTAGTGTCTCATATATTGTCTCCTAAAATATGACAGTCATGTAGTAGTGTCTCATATATTGTCTCCTAAAATATGACAACCATGTAGTAGTCTCATATATTCTCTCCTAAAATATAACAATCATGTAGTAGTGTCTCATATATTGTCTCCTAAAATATAACAACCATGTAGTAGTGTCTCATATATTCTCTCCTAAAATATGACAATCATGTAGCAGTGTCTCATATATTGTCTCCTAAAATATAACAACCATGTAGTAGTGTCTCATATATTCTCTCCTAAAATATGACAATCATGTAGTAGTGTCTCATATATTGTCTCCTAAAATATAACAACCATGTAGTAGTGTCTCATATATTGTCTCCTAAAATATAACAACCATGTAGTAGTGTCTCATATATTCTCTCCTAAAATATAACAATCATGTAGTAGTGTCTCATATATTGTCTCCTAAAATATGACAACCATGTAGTAGTCTCATATATTCTCTCCTAAAATATAACAAGGCAGATTTTCAATGCACAAATGACCTTTGTTCTCAGGTCAAGACAACCTGAAACTGGCACCAGATAAAGCCATGGGAGGTAACTGCAGCTGGTGTGGTGGTGATCATCAGTGCGAACAGGTCTAGCCCTCAGTAACAAATATACCTATGGATGGGGGAAAGGGTCCTTTACTTTTAATTAACTCAACTCTTTCACCCCACACATGTTTGAAAAATAAGGGGGTCATGAACGTGTGGGAATCCCCCCCCCCCCCCCCCCCCCCCCCCCCCCCCCCCCCCCATTCTTAAAAAAAAAGTTCTTTAAAAACTAAAATTCTTTTAAAAACAAATATTAAACTATGTTTTTCGAGAATAGGTCACTGGAGTCAGGCTAATATAGCGGCATTTATGGGGCTGTGTCAAAACCAGAAGTGACTATTTTTAATCTTCTGCAGGCAACATGGATAAAAGTATAACAATACACTAGTGTCTCAAATACGGCCTGCTAAACATATAATGATATACTAGTGTTTCATATATGGCATCCTAAACACATAACGATATACAATGTTCCATACACAGCTGTTTCGATTTGTATTTTTTCTTCTCTTATTGTTTATGTCCAGGTTTGGCACTAGTAACACACAATTCTGACTGTATTTTTAAATAATGGGAAATCTTGAGGAAACTGGCTAAACTGAAACTTTCTCAACATGTCTCTTTCTTGCCAGTCCTACCTGTTGGTGAAAACTGCAGGGAATAGACTCGAACCTCCGGCTTCCAGAATCGGGAACTATGGTCTCCTCTTTTCACGCCAGGAAGGGCTATAGCTTGGTGGTCATCTCCCTGGCCGGAGTCAACAAGGGCCAGACTGCCCCACTCTGTCATCTTTCGTTTGTCCAGAAATTCCTACAAAACAACTCTAACTTCTTAGATGACTTTTAATACTACTACTAACAACACTTTAACTGGTACAGTCACCACTCTTACTAATGCCCTGTTTATTCTTCTACTACTAAAACTATAAGAAAATTCCTACTACCACTCTGGCTTGTATTACTAGCAACACTACCCCTATTACTGTTAACACAACTCCTACTAACACAAAGGTACATCTACTACTAATGCTGCACCTACTGCTACTATCACCACAACCATTACTACTAAGACTATCTATACTACTAACACCACTATTCCTACTACTTACTACTAATGCCATGCTTACTGCTACTACCACTACTACAATGACTAAGACCACTCCTATTACTAACACTATTCCTGCTACTAACAAATACCACTCCTGCTTCTATTACTGCCAACATTACTGCTTTTACTGTTAACATTACTCCCACTAACACAAATGTCACTCTTACTACTACTACCACCACAACAACAAGAACAGCTAGGAATAACAACACTCCTACTACTACTAACACCACTCCTGGTTGTTCTAATACTACCTAGCTGTTTAAATGCTTCTACTAACACCACTCCTGGTTGTTCTAATACTACCTGGTTGTTCTAATACTAATTGGTTGTTCTAATACTTCTACTAACACCACTCCTGGTTGTTTTAATACTACCACTAACACCACTCCTGGTTGTTTTACTACTACTACTACTACTAACGTAACACCATTTTTGCTACTACTTCTTTTAACAATACTCCTAAACTTCTGCTAATACCACTCTTATTACCAATAACATCATTCTTATTACTACTACCACTAACTTCACCTCCTATTAAAAGTACCACTTCTACTACAGCCATAATTTACTCTAACACCATTCTGACTAAAACGACTACCACTACTACCACCACCAGGGTACAAGTAAAGACAGTTACCTCCATTCCATCCAGTGAATGATTGCAAGAAATCACAAACTTTTTCACAAGAAGCTGATCTGCCACAGAGTATATGCAGACATGTTTGGACCTGCCAGCAGCCAGGATACACTCTCCGTCTGCACTGTAGCACATGGTCTCAAAGGCTCTAAAAAATACAGGATCACAGAGGGTTTGAACAAACGCAAGAGGTATTTATTACTACAAGTGGAGAGGAGATGAACACACAGGATCACAGAGGGTTTGAACAAACGCAAGAGGTATTTATTACTACAAGTGGAGAGGAGATGAACACAGAGGGTTTGAACAAACGCAAGAGGTATTTATTACTACAAGTGGATAGGAGATGGACACAGAGATTTTGAACAAACACAATAGGTACTTATTACTAGAAATGAGGAAAGAAGAACACGGAGATGTGTGAACCAAATATGTGAACAATACACTCAGATTTAAAAAAAAAAAAAATTTCAGGAAATGTGTGAATAAACAGCTGTGCAACCTCAGATTTATTTAGGTGTGTGAACATGCAGCTGTGAAATGTCAGATTTTCTAGGAATATGTAAACAAACAGTTGCTAAATCTCTAGAGATTTATGAACAAACGGAGATAAAATCTCAGATTTTCTGTAATGACAACATTAGAGTTCTTTTTCACTTCCACTTGCACTACTTAGGTTTTCGAGGTAGATTTAAGGTTCTGCTTCTAGCTCTTTTGGTTACTTTGACCATAAACACATTGTGCTGTTGTAGAGTTTCTCTAATGTTATCTTTCCAGGAGGTTTTTGGTCTACTCCATGTCCTTCTCCTCTTTTAGAATATGTCTTGTAGGGTATGACATCACAAGGCATTCTCTCTAAGCTGGCAAACTAATTTGCTGTCTTTGCATGACATTTAGAATTGGTTCAGTGTTCACTTTTTTTTTTTGAACTCACATTTTTTAAACAAATAGATTAAGTGGAGTAATGGAGGAGAGAGGAGAATTAAACAACTGAAGTCCCTTAGGTAAAAAAAAAATAGTTCTAGGATGACTCATACTGTGACCTCAATTGCTAAAGACTAAGACGGAATGATGATGTCATTATGGCTTTAAAAAAAAAAGAAACATTTCCCCCACAAAGACATCCTCCCTCCCCCTACAATGCTATTTTTAGTAAACATAATCATATCCAGACCTCCTAAACACTGCATAGGTGCAAACAGAACCAATGCCATTAAGTAAGTTTGATAGAAACTGGCCAAATGCAGCAATGTTGGTTAAGTGGCTTCTCTGTGATTTGTTTCGGACAGAAATGCCAGGTTTGTGGTGTCTTGGGACAAGTGGGTTAAATTCTCCTCCCCTAATTATGTTAACACATATCTATGCACAAATAGATGCAATTCACTCACTTCCCTTCTGCGGATGTCTTGCCAGCAATTTTTTCAGTTTCCTTTCTGGCATATCCCAGGTCAGGTCTGCCTTCAATGGTTCCCTTCTGCTGAGCTGTCTTTGTATCCCAAAATGTGATGTGGGCGTTCAAAGTGGCAACTGCAAGTTCTTTCCCATCGGTCTGAAGGTCAAAGCTAAAACTGTTGGAAAGTTAGATAACTTTTAGATAGTCAGAAGTATAACAAAATATACTGCACATTTCTGTATGTCCAACAGTTATTACAAATCTGAGTCTTTCCACTCATAGCCTATCCCATGCACATTAATAATCAGATATGTTCATAGTGTTTTGTTGGGTATTGACATAAATGTTTCTTCTTCTGTGCTTGCCTTTAGAAATATGGTGGGACTGCTGTGTTGTGGCGTACAGCTAGGTTTTGATATCTGTGCCCTTCGGCCAAACACATACGATTTAAGCAAATTAGGTGCGTATTACGGCATGCTTATTAGGCAACTGTAGGTCTTTTCCACCAAAATAAGGCTCCAAAACCTACGTATGAGCACAATTTCTGATAAAAAAAATTGTTTTCAGTTTCAGGGCACGAAACTGTTCAACTTTCTCTCGTTGTATTCCATGCCTCTGTTATAACAACACAATTTTCTTAATTTAAGCAATTTTGCTTTATACGAGCCTAGGAATGTGGATTTTTCCATTTTATCAAGACATATTTATTACCTTTTTTTTTGGCCATGGTGTTCTCACCATTCAAACATAAAATCAATCTTTGAAACTTTCACATAACTGTTTACTTATCTGCAAGGGGAAAAAAATGGCTGTATACCGCTCTACCTATGTCCCAGTCCTGACATAAAGGTGCAAATCATAGACAATGATACCAGCTCATAGAAGCCAGCTTCAGGCCTCAGAAATGATGTATATGAGAAAAGTGGCCAACTGATAATAAGAGACAAAGTTCTTTCCCATTTGCAGTCAGACAATATGCCATGACCTTGAAACCCAGGTGTTACAAACTTGAATGGATCAGTCACAGTTACAATGGTTTGGACATGTTTGCAGAATGGAAGAGAACTGGCCACAAAGGCAGGTATGAGAGGCCGAGAACCAGACCACGAGGACGACCCAGGCTGAGAAGACAACATGCAGCACTCCCTGAAAGAAAACTGGAATAAAACAAAGCCAAAAATAAAACTGCTGATAGAGAAGTCTGGCGATCTCACTCACAAACTTCTACACCCCAAAGTAGAAGAGGAGCGACTAAGTAGAAGTAAGTGTTCATGATTATTAACTCCTATATGTGAGAATTGGCTCCATATTGCTATTATGAACTCTCTCATCTCAACTGATTAAAACAAATGGCATAATGTATTCATTCATCTTGCTAAATGTTTCTTTTGCTTGGACCATTCTAAAATTAACTTGAAATACTATACGGCAATGTGATTTCTATCGGAAATATGTTAGCTAAGTGATTTTGAGTATTTTTTGTTGTTGTATTTGTGGTACTATTAATATATGTAATGTGCTGATGAAGGCTTTTTGGCTGCAATGTTCATCTGTTGCTTGTGATAATGTGAAGCTGATTGGTTCTAAGTTTCAACTGCTGGATATCTGTTCACAACAAAACTAATTTGGGTAATTATTACAAAAAATATTACATGGGCTAAAGTGCAGAAAAACATAAAGTACAAAATAATTACAAAAGTTGTTCAATGTTGAATTAAGAATTGACATCACAGCACTTGGGATACTCACATATGCGTTCTGCCCCCATCTTCAGCAGCATACAGAGAATTCCAATCCCAATTAAAAATAAAATAATTATAAATCTGTTAATTAACTTGAACACAACTGAAAATGTAAAAGTTATGGCTAAAAAACCCTGAATCAAAATAAAATATCACCAACTCTTCCTTACCATCTGAGTTCAAGTCAATGGTCTCCCTGGCACCAGCTTGTTCATAGATTCCCCAGAGTTTGACCGTCTTATCCCAGGAACCACTGGCCAAAACTGCATCAGCCTGGCTAAAGTCCAGGGCACTGATAGGTCCCTCATGTCCGGCCAGTGTCTGAAAGTAGATAGCAACAAATGCTTCATCAGCACACAAGCAAACATATACATCATTAAACACTGATACTAGCTAAATAAGTAGTCTCCCCTAAAATAGAACCATAAGTAGTCTTCCCTATAATAGCTCCACAAGTAGTCTCCTTATTATCACCAACTTCCTTGCCGATTAACAGAAGCAGCCAATCCTATGGCTCTAGACGTCATAAGTAAATCCATTCCTGCTCTATCCTAGTTGTTATCTCTATAGGTCTCTATCTCCACAATCTGCCATCTCTGACACTATTTATGAGTTCATGTGGTCATATTCCTTCATCCCATGACAAAAGGTTGTCAAGAATCTTTTTGTGTCGTCTTTCACTCTCTCTTTCTGCAAATCATTCCAGCAATTAAAAAAATTCTTCCCATTTCTTTTCTTCTCATTACACAGCACACACACACACACGAATGATAACTCTTTCTTGTGCTTCTGGATAGACGAACTAGAAAGAAGGACAAATGGAACCATAACAATAGCAGAGAGAAAGATAATTATCCATCACCTGCAAGAGTCGACCCGTCTTCATCGTCCACACATAGATCATGAACTCATTGGTGCCTCCAGCACAGACTATCTCCCCAGAGCTGTCCACAGCCAGGCAGGAGAACTGGTCAGGTTTTGGCGACGTGAAAGTCTTGTAGTTGCGATATCTGTAGGGGGTAACAAAGTATGGATTTCACATGTGAACAGACAGATAATTAACATGATTTAATTTGAATTACTCCACAAAGAATAGACCCACTGTGCCCCCCCCCCCCAAGCACGTCGTAGGAGGTGACTAATTATGGGTGTTTTCTTCAAAATGGGAGTGCATCTGCTTGAGAGGCAAGGAACCAACAGTTTGCATACAAATAAGCTAGATCTGTAAAATGGATGTGCATGAAAAACCCAAATTATGGACCAAAACCACCAAAGTTCAGAAGTGGATGAACAATCAGAACTTTCTGCAAGAGTTACAGCCTGTGAATGCTAAGAGGAAGAAGAATTTGAATGTGTGCTACTGAACTCTGAGCATAGCCATACATGTTCTGTAACTGAGGCGTGGAGGTCTAGAGATACTTATTATTTCCATAAGACACTGATTACAAATGCATCTAAGCCAATTCTGTCTGTTTATAAAAAAGATACTTATTATGGAGGCACCTGTATTTTTTCTGTGTCCATTACATTATTGTCAGGATGTTTCGTGCTTCAACAAGGAATAGCCAACAACTGGGCTCAACTTTGAAGATGGGAAGGCAGTCAACCTAGACGGACTGGACTGAGCTGTAGTGAAGACAGATTACATAAGAAGCTTGGGGACCCTGACATGGTCAGTGGTCGACAGGTTGACATGGGGATGTTTAAAATGGCCAGCTGGTCAGTCGAAGGGCAGCAAGCTTTGGAGTCAAGAAAACTGCTTTTGAGGAGAAAGTGTGTTTCGATAATCAGCAAGCAATGTAATTAATAAAGGGGGTTAGTTAGTCTTTCCTCTTGGGCCTAGGGTGGCGCACAGGTTAGAGGTCATAGCTCTTTATGTCTGACGGTGCGCTGCCACCTGCTTTAGGTCTTGGATGTTTGTTAGGCCCATGAATGAGCCTTTTCTGATGATGGTTTTATGTACAGTCTCTCTTGGTCTTCTCTGTTTTCTGTTCCCTTACGGTGTCCATATGAGGGCTTGATGGGGAGAAGTCTTATCCATTCTGAGTGTCTTGTCTTATGTTGTAGTTGCAGCAGTGCTTTCTTATAAAACTTGATACATTATCTTGCTTGGTCTTTTTGTCTTATTTGCATATTGGATCTGAAATCTGTCCAGTGGAGACTGAGTATCTTCTAAGACATTTGCTCTCAACTTGTCTGATGTTTTATCTAGAGCTACAGTCGCTTTCCAACTCTCGCATCCATAAGTTAGCAATGGAATCAAACAAGAGTTGAAGATCTTAAGTTGTGTATGATTGATGAGTGTTTTTGACCTCTAGTTGTTTGACAGCTTGTTGAAGGCACAAGCTGCCAGTGCAATTCTAGATGATATTTCTGGAGTTAGTCACCTATAGATGTCATCGTACTTCTGAGGCATGTAAAGCTGTTGACTTTTCAAGATTGTGGTTGTTTAGTTTGATGTTGCTTTAACTATTGGTAAAATCAATCATGTGTGTTTTTGCAGTGTTAATTCAGAGACCAATTTGTCCTGAAACATTTTGAAGATGGTTTGTTTTCTCCCGGATATCTGGTACGTTGAAATCAAAAGCACTTTGTCATCAGCAAAATCAAGGTCTTTTAGAATTTTGTCAACCCATTTGATACCCATTTTTGTGTTGTCTGTGCATTTACGCATGTCCCAATCGATTGCTATTCCAAAGAGCATTGGTGATAGGAGACAGCCTTGCTTTACTCGTTCCCATTTGGAGCCAGTCAGAATTTGAATTTCACATCTGCCCTGTTGAGTTGAAGTTAATTCTCTGTATAACACAAAACACAACAACACTAACAATTGCAGTGACATTATTCTCACCTGGTCAGATCAAAGGCTCGAACA
Source organism: Candidula unifasciata (assembly GCA_905116865.2). NCBI lineage: Eukaryota > Metazoa > Mollusca > Gastropoda > Stylommatophora > Geomitridae > Candidula > Candidula unifasciata. The sequence goes on from CAJHNH020001696.1 coordinate 88,593, forward strand.
GTTCCATCCAGTGAGCTGGACAGCACACTTTTCCCATTCTGTGTGACCTTGACTCCTGTGATTTCACCTGAATGCTCACTAAAGGTCACGAAACAAAATCCTGACATGGAATTCCATACCTTGACCTGGAAACAGATCAGACTAGTAATATAAACTAAACAAATATGAGACACTGACAGAATTAATGGGAGTGAAGTATATGGAATTTAAACACTGACAGAATTAAGTAAAGGGAAGTATACAAATATGAGACATTGAAAAAAATTAACTGGAGGGAAGTATTCAGATAAAAACATTGACAGAATTAGGTGAAGGAAAGTATACAGATATAAAACATTGACATAATTAATTAGAAGGAAGTATAGATAAAAAACAATGACAGAATTAGGTGAAAGGAAGTATTCAGATATAAAACATTGACAGAATTAGGTTAAGGGAAGTATACAGATATAAAACATTGACAGAATTAACTGGAGGGAAGTTTACAGATAAAAAACATTGACAGAATTAACTGCAGTTAAATGTACAGATGAAAGACACAGAATTAACTGGAGTGAAGTGAACGGATATAAAACATGGACAGAACTAACTGGAGTGAAGTGAACGGATATAAAACATGGACAGAACTAACTGGAGTGAAGTATAAGGATATAAAACATGGACAGAACTAACTGGAGGAAAGTATACAGCTATAAAACATGGACAGAATTAACTGAACGAAAGTATAAGGATATAAAAGTTTTACCTTGCCATCCCCTCCACCTGTGACAATGTTCTGGCCATCAGGAGAGTATGTGGTACACGTCATGTCATTGAAATGACCTTGTTGTTTGAGCACATAGGATTCTGACTGCCACTCCCACACCAGCAGCTGACCCAATTTACCCGAGGCCAGGGCAATCCAATCCCCTGTGTTGTTGATGGCAACTGAGTCAACACTTTGTTCTGAAATGCTAGAATTAACAACGAGGTTGATACAATTTGTGCTTCACTTTTGCAAGCATGGTAACACATTTGCATCTTTCACATTCTTCTGTCTTTTAACCTCTAATGTCTTTGTGTGGGTTCTGGGAGCCTATTTTAGGGGAACAAAACAGGATCTTACTAACAAGTTCCAAACTTTTTTGAATGGTCAAAACAATGGGGGAGGCTAACCTGATCAACGACTACCTGCAGAAGTTGGATGTGCCAGCTAAAAGGTGCAAATATTGCAGCCAAAGTGTAAATGGGCATAGCGCAAATACATTTTTTGATGAACACAGAAGAAGAAGAATGGTCGAAACAGACTATAAAAGAGAGACACAGAGCGAGCTGTTTCCTAGGAAAATGTCCAACCTTTTCATGAGTTTATTGCTTTATGCTCTTGTATGGGGGTTCATACTGGCTCACGCTGCCTCCTTCATATGTTCTACTTTCTCACCTGTGTAGGCTGTTTTGATATTTCAATTTACCATGCAGATTGTGAGGTCTCACTGCCCTCCTTTCCCCCCATTATAAAAGGCTTTTGCTGAAATCAGTGTCTGGTAAAAAAAAAAATTAGGAGTGAATTCTTCTTCTTCTTCACGTTCACCAGCTGTAAACTCCGGAAGAAAGGTCTGGTTGTTCATCCACTTCTGGACTGCAGTCCTGTTACAGCAACAATTTACGAACACTGTAAGACCTTACTGCTTTGTCTAGAATGACGTATACACACCGGAAGCTACCAATCAAATACCTTTCTTAAATGTTTGTGTATTCTAGACAAAGCAATGAGGTCTTACTGTGTTCGTAAATTGTTGCTGTGATTGTTATTCGACATTTGCTTCGTTAACATAAATTTCTGTAACCTATGGTGCCATTTCAATGGGTTGAAATTAATTCTGTCCGCATTCCATAGTCGTGGATTTTCAAGCTGTACGATAGACATGGCCAATAAGACACCTTTTTTTGGGGGGTGCCTAGTTGACCATGTATCTTAGTGCCCTTGTATTCATGGCGAGGCGCAGACGCCGTCTGGAGGTGACAGGTTCAATTCCCGGCATGGTAACTATAGCTTTCGATTTTTATGTTGTCTAGTGTGTTCTTGTATCTTTCTACTTCTTTCTATGAGTGCCGTTCACAATACTTTCTGTTACTTGATTAATTCATAATATTTAACGGCCTCAAATGGTTTCCCCCTCTGTTTATAGGATTTGGGTAGGCAGTGGGTCTATTCTTGTTTTCCTTATAATAGAGCCCCAGAATCCACACAGGGAATAGTAAGAGTGAACACAAAAGGAAAAAAAAAAGATTGTTCAAAATAGGTGAAACTTACAAATGTCAATAAAAAAAGTCAATCCATGTAGGGTTGAATTAGGCTTGGACTTACTTAACAAATATCAATGAAATGGTAAGTTTATTTTAACTTGACTTTAAACTAAACCCCATTAATGGATCTTACAACTCACTTTACAGTCAGCTGAGGTTTTCTATTAGATTAAGCTTGAACTAATCTCAATATACTGATCCTACAACAATCACATTACACAGCTATGCTGATGTTTTTATGTTAAATAAAGTCTGATTAGAATTATGATCTTACAAATGTCCCATAACTCAGTATGTGTGTTATCACAACTTAATTCCACACAGGATATTTCCATGTGCGCTCAGCCCTCCTATGCAGCAGCCACTCCAAAGAACCTCTAGTGATTGTTCCAACAAGAAGCTGGGTAAAATGTTCCCTATCTTGACCCCGAAGACAGTATAGACAAACTTCACCAGGCTTTACTTAGAGGTTAGGTAATTGGGCTGGCATCTGAGACTTGTCAGTTTTAGTTATTTTTATGTTCAACTGGCTGGAAGTAACATCAACAGATCTTACAACTGTTACACATACTCATCATCGCCACAGCTCACAAACAACACTGAATGTCATTGGGTCCAACACCAAGTGTTGGTGTCTGATCAGTTCCCTCCAACTTTGTCAGTTCAATGCAATGAATTTTGATATTTTCAACATTACAGATCTGTCCATTTAGGCCAAATCTAGGTCTTTGTTCTGCCTCTTTCCCTCTACTCAGCCCTGTTGTAATTTAAAGTGCAGATACTCAACATGCCAAACTCTTCGGTTAGTTGATGCTTTTTACATTAGACTAGTGGGTGGGTGGGTCGTGGGTGGGTCAAGAGAACTAACCTCAATGAATGGATCATGTTGAACTCTGGCATCTCGTGCAGAAAGAAGGTGCCATCAGAAAACCCAGATACAAGAAGATGTGTTTTCTTGTGGAACGCAGCACAGGTCAATTCTGCAAAGCCCGAGTCCTTTCGTGCATCTCTGTAACTAAACCTAAAAATAAATCAGGTGTGAACAAGTTAAAACGGATTCTTAGTGTATCACTGTAAACTCCAGTGGAAAGTTCGGGTTGTTTGCCCACTACTGATCTTTAATATTGTATTTTGTGAACACATCCGTTTTACAGAGATAGCTTATTTGTATGAATATTGTAGGTTCCTGGTCTCTGAAGCAGTCGTCCTACAACTTTAAAGGAAACGCATGTAGTTAGTCATCTTCTATAACATGCTTGTTTGAAAGCAGTGTGTTTACTCTTTCTTTGCCCAAAATGGAAATATGGAACCAATACTTCAAAATATACATCTGCACTAATGTTCTGCCACTACAACATAGAGAATTTGAGGAATTTTACAAATGAAGCCTGACAATTTGAAAATGCTTATAATTTGTGGGGGCAGCAAAGATAGTCAAGTACTATACACTTGCCTGCCAGCCCGAGGCCTTAGGTTTGAACCCACATCACATCATGGTAGGCAAAGGTGGATGGTGTGATGCTGACCACATCATCTACCGAGTGCCGACTGGGCTATAAATATGAGTGCAGCATCATATGCCTGAGGTATCGTAACATTAGGTGGAAAACTGATACCTGAACTTAGATATGTAGACGATACATAGCCTTCCTTTTAAATTGTGATATCTGTAACAAAGATATGTAGATGACAGTCTTCCTTTTAAATATCGATATCTGTAACAAAGATATGCAGATGGTACAGTCTTCCTTTTAAATAGCGATATCTGTAACAAAGATATGCAGATGGTACAGTCTTCCTTTTAAACAGTGATATCTGTAACAAAGATATGCGGATGGTACAGTCTTCCTTTTAAATAGCGATATCTGTAACAAAGATATGTAGATGGTACAGTCTTCCTTTTAAACAGTGATATCTGTAACAAAGATATGCGGATGGTACAGTCTTTCTTTTAAATAGCAATATCTGTAACAAAGATATGCAGATGGTACAGTCTTCCTTTTAAATAGCGATATCTGTAACAAAGATATGTAGATGGTACAGTCTTCCTTTTAAATAGCGATATCTGTAACAAAGATATGCAGATGGTACAGTCTTCCTTTTAAATAGCGATATCTGTAACAAAGATATGTAGATGGTACAGTCTTCCTTTTAAATAGCGATATCTGTAACAAAGATATGTAGATGGTACAGTCTTCCTTTTAAATAGCGATATCTGTAACAAAGATATGTAGATGGTACAGTCTTTCTTTTAAATAGCGATATCTGTAACAAAGATATGCAGATAGTATAGTTCTCTTCTTTAACAGTAGTAAGAATTTGAATTACAACAATTATGTCTTTTAAAAGGGGATCTCTGCGACAAAGGGGGTCTCCATGACAAAGGCGCTTTTCTCACACTTTGAAGGTTGTGAGTTTATTTCACAGTTGCGTCGTTCAGTTCATGGTTCTATTTTTATGGAGATCATCGCCGGAGCTAGAGTTAGTCCTTTGTGTAATGCTGTTGGCAGATGGCTAACCATTCTGCGGAGGCAAAGCCATATGGAATAAACCTGGCGCCAATCTTCTGAAAGAAGAAGTCCATTAAAATACACCTGATTAATTGGCCAAGAAACAGCTTGTACAAGAACCAAATGATTTACTTTATTCCTCAAAAAAAAAAAAACCACTAATGAACTTAGGCCAACCTTTATTGTGGAGATGGCACCTGATTAACTGATCTAATCCTGATGCAACATATGAAGTGAACCATACACAATTTCAGTCATTAAAACAATAAAGAAAGTTGAGACTTGAATGTTACAGTAAATTTCATAGAATATTATGGATGAGAATAAGAGAAATATTGATAATAATTAATGAGATCGATGCTTGATTTTTTTTATTTCTTTTCAACAAGAGTGACACTTACTTTCCTCCAGATCTATAGAGAATTCTTGTGTATGTTTTCTCCTCTGTAAAAAAAAAACAATAACATTATTTTACAGATTTTCAACAGTAAAATATGTTTTGAGGTTTTGAACAACAGATCAACATCATTGGACCCATAAGTGCTCCGTTCTTCTTCTAACTCAAGTCTTGAGTCCGAAGAAGCTCAGCAGTGCACAGGCAAGGTTCCTGAAATACTTTGGGTACCCTTTTAACTAAACAGTCTTCTTTTGTTTACCAGCTGTAAGCTCTGGCAGAAGGTCCTGGTTGTTCATCCATATGGACCTGGGCCTCAGTTTGTGCAGGTACATCCCTTTTACTGGATTATTTGTGTGCAGTGGTTGTTCCTTGCCACTGGCCGATGCACTCCGACATGAAAGGAAGACCCCTATTAGCCGATTCCTTCGACAATGGCATCCTCTGTTCTTATAAATCCACCTTTCATGTCCAATTTGCATACAATATGTCATAGCAGAGGTCAACCTCAATTTTTTTTTTGGGGATCTACCTTGTATTCTACATCCTTCTCCTCTTTTTGTGTATGCCAAATATGGTATGGCATCACAACACATTCTCCCTAAAGATGCAAAAAAATTTGATTTTATGTCTATTATGCAATTTAGAACTGGTTCTGTGCCAGCTTGTTCTCTCCTGACCTTATTCCTGATTTTATCTCTTCGAGTCACTCCTGCAGCCCTTCTCAGACGTCTCATTTTCATATATTTGTTTCCCTGACAACATTCTATGGTAAACCCCGTGGATAGGAACAAACAAACAAAGGGTTTAGAAATGTGGACAGGCCAAACTACCATTCTGACCTTCAGAAGTAATATACCAGTTTCTCTTTGTGAGCCTAAACAATATCTCATTGGTAGGACGCTCTCTTAGCCCCTGATGGAGACAAAACAATCCAAGACTCACTTTCATGTGTAGTCAAGACATCGACCTGGCTGCTTCAAGACACTAAGCTAAGTGATTCTGTGTATTTGTGAAGTATTGTTTGATTTATGTATGTGCTGATGAAGACTCCGTAGCTGCAACGTTTACATTTTGCTCGTTTTTGTTATATTGTAAAGCTTGCTGTTATACTTTTTGTTTGGTTTTTTTAATCCATTCTTAGACATTGTGTAAACAAATGAAACAAAACAACACATGATATGAAGCAAATGGTGCTTTTCCACATTTACTGGCACCATAAGGGCTACCAGACTGCATTAGTTGGGACATACAGACAGAAAGGCAGATAACACAGAGACAAACAGTGCATTGCAGGGGAGTGAAGAGTCTACTGACAATAGACTACAGTTTTTCCTGTAAACATTTTGTGATGCCACATTGTAAATCAGTTTTATGTTTGAACAGGGTTTCTGGATTTGTAGCTATCCGATTCTCATTAATGAGATGCTAGTCCTACAGACTGCAATCCTAGAGGGGAAAAAGTAAGGAGAAGAGACTTGAAGAGTAGATAACCATGACGCCGACCAAGGACACAGTGAAGATATAATCTTCTTCTACTCTGCATTCACCAGCTGTAAACCCCTGTGAAGAGTCTGACTGTTTGATCACCTTTTGCTTTTAGTCTGGTTCCAGAACCTGAGTGTTGGAGGCACATTCATTTTATAGATCTGACTTATGTGTATGCAGATTGTTGGTTCCTTGCCCCTCAGGCAGATGTGCTCCGACTTCAAAGGAAGCCCCCAGTGAGTCTGTTCTGGTCTTCCCCTCAATGGAGCGCCATAACTCACAGAGGGAAGGAAAAGATAATATACAGGTAGACCTAAAACACTTGGGGTTACCAGATGGACAGAGACGGCCCTATTACAGAGATGAAATGAGGCAGATAATATCTGCAGCAATTAACCTTAGGGTCTAGAAATGCTGAAGAAGAAAATTAAACTTCAACACAACAAAAGCAAATGTTACAAGACATGTTGACTGACATCAATATAACTTACCCTGTTCCTCTTGTTTCTTCCGCACTCTTTTTGTGGACTTTTCTTCGGTGTCGCTTTCCTCCTCTTCAACTTTCTTCTGCTCTTCCCATGGCTCCAGTGCATCCAGTGATGTGTCACACAGCCATACAAACACATAGCCGTCTCGTGCCACACAGTACAGCTTGGGGAATATGGTCAAGGTTTAATGCTAACAGATTGTAAACTTACTATCTGGTACCTCACAGGGGCACAGAAAAAGTGCAGACCAAAAATCAAACAGAGAAGGAGACTCAAGAGTGAAGTTAAAAAAATGGAGAGGACATGGGATGAGCTGTATGCTATTGCAAAGGTTAGGAAAATGTGAGTTGGTTGAGGACCTGTCTTCCACTGGGGGATAAAGGGCAGATAAAGAAGAAGAAGAAGAACTGGCGCTTGAGCAGAACTTAGTTCTACATTCTTTACAGCAACAGTTCCCGACATGTGTTTGCTGAGCCCTAAGGTCTCTGCATACACTTCCCTGGGGCTTAATAACCACTACAGGTAAATAAATAACAATTTACTGAAATAAAGATTAAGAAATATTAAGAGAATAAAAACAAAGAAAACTAAATTACATTTTGAAAGGAAATCTAATGGACCAAAACGATCTATTATGATGGTTTTAAATGACAAAGACTGAGTTTGCAAACTAGTTTTTTTTAGTCAACATGCCTATAAATTAGTGGTGCGTCTGATTGTATTTTTTTTTTAAATTCTTTACACGAAGATGAATTTAATCTACTCAGCACAGACTATCTAGCATAAGTGTCCATACAATAAGGATACATCCAGTGAGTTGTGTTTGAAGAAGGCCCCAACAACAGTATCACGAAGACCACCTAAATCGTAGACATCTAAATTTTTCAGCCTCTGTGTTGCAATCACACGTGTGCGCCGGTCTTTGGATCCAGTACATAAAACTCTGGAAACAGATAAAAACATGATTTATCCTGAAGAACAACAGAACTGTTATATAATTTCAATGTTTCCATGATTTAAAAAAAAATCACACAGCTAATAAAGACAATGGAATAAACATCTCAATTATAATCAACTTTAAAGCTCTGTTATCAGAGATGTCGTTTTATAGAAGAATGCTTAGAACACCTTGGACAGCCAAAAAGAGCAACCAAGAGATTTTGAAAGAGGCGGGAGCCCGAAGACAACTTATCACAGACATCAGAAGGAGACAGTCATCATTTTTCGGCCATGTTATGAGAAGAGGGAAAATAGAACATGTTGTGACCACTGGAAAGATCTGTGGAAAAAGGGATAGAGGAAGACAACGAGAGAAGATGCTTGAGTCTTGTTGCATGGCATGGAGGTGTGTCGGCACCCGAACCGATACATGCTGCAGGAGATCGCAGATTATGGAGAGGCATGATCGCCCACGCCAGTCGGCAAGGCACCTGATGATGATGATGATATCAGAGTGAATGCACAGATTTTCCACATTCTGAGAAATCTGAATAAGCAAGTAGATTTGCCTTTATAACATTGTTTTGTTATTAAAAAGATCGACATTAGAAAGGATTGTAGTGCAGAGAATTCAGTCACAGGTGTGAGGAAAAGTTAAGGCTATTGTGATGTGTATAAGCATTCCCCTTTATCCAATGAGGCTTCCCTAAATGCACAGCCAATACATGGTACCCTGGTTCTAGGTTCACCCAAAGAATAATCACGTCCTGCTCATGACTGCTTCACCTCACTTCCATATACTGAACATCTCATTCATCATGGGCTATGTCTTTAGAAGCCAGCAGACCTGGGATTTCAATTACCTACACAAAATGAGTACCTTGCTTCTTTTGCATGTTAGACATTGACTGCAGTAGGCTTTCGTGTCCACCTCAGTTTACTTTATTTATTTCACCTGTGATCTCAATAATAAAGATGAGAAGAAGCAGGAGCAGAAAGAAAGTAGAGGAGAAGAAAACAACAAAATTAAGAAGAAACAAGAAGACAGAAGATGAATAAGAAGAAAAGGAGGACAGGTAGAAGAAGAAAAAGAAAACAAGACAAGGAAGATCAATAATAAAAAAAATACAATCTACCCTCAAAAGAAAAACAATAAAATAATAATATTGAATGCACAATTGTCTACTGGCCAGGTACAAACCTAGAGTCTGAAGACCAATCAACCGACACAGTATCATCGACATGACCAGGAAAGGTTTTATGTAGAACAAATGGGTTAAATTCTCTTGTCTTGCCTGGTGCATGAAAAACTTGCACTACTGTGTCTCGAAGAACTGCAAACTTACTGAAAAAAATGAAACAATAACAAAAATGCGCAACTGATTTATAATAATTTCCTTTTTGTGTCCAAGTGGATCAACATGACAGAAAATATTTGGACAAACAATAAAAAGACAAATTTAACAATCATATTTTTTGTTTTTCTGTGTTCAATCTCAAATTTAACAATCATATTTTTTATTTTTCTGTGTTCGATCTCAAAAGGACTGTTAGCGAGTGAACACTGCAAAGGCACAAATACACTATCAGAGTCTGAAGACAACGGTGGAAGACAACAGTGAAAGACAACGGTGGAAGACAACGGCGAAAGACAACAGTGGAAGACAACAGTAAAAGACAACGGTGAAAGACAACGGTGAAAGACAACGGTAAAAGACAATGGTGAAAGACAACAGTGGAAGACAACAGTGAAAGACAACGGTGAAGACAACGGTGGAAGACAACAGTAAAAGACAACGATGGAAGACAACGGTAAAAGACAACGGTGGAAGACAACAGTGGAAGACAATGGTGAAAGACAACGGTGGAAGACAATGGTAAAAGACAATGGTGAAAGACAACGGTGGAAGACAACAGTGGAAGACAACAGTGGAGATGGGGAGTGACCCAAATATTCAACCAGACTACTGCTGGTACCATCAGAATTAAAACTGTTCTGGCTGCTGAAGATGGGGATGGACTGTTTATGGGAAGATCCCAGTGCAATGATGTCAGTTCTTAACACAACTCAATTCAGCGACAGTTGGTACTTTTGTGGTTAACAGTTAGGCCGTGATATCTGCATTTTTGTGTGTCCAAAACATCCAACTGCAGCAAAGCCTTTATTTAATGGCATGCTTGTTAAAGGTCTATTCCTTAACCCACCCTTCCCAGTAATGGGCCCCAGAACACAAGGAGGTGAAACAATGTTTCCTGGTGCATCTACACACTGGCTGACCTTTCTTTTATTCTCCTAGCTGTTCTACGTCAGAGGGGTGTCAAGTTATCTTGCCTCCAATTACATCAGCACCAATGATGCATTTTCTATAAGACAACACAGCTTTCAAATACCCCAGAACATCTAGAACTGCTAACCCAAACCCCCCTACCCACAGTCTGAGCCTAGGTACCAAGAAAGACTTTTTGACGAAGAAAACAGGACAATATGACACCCCTCTGACACAGACCAGACTGAGAAAGTATGTAGATGGGCCGGGAAACGTGAATAGAACCATACTGATCTGAATTGTAAAAACAAAGGACATGTATAAGGTAAAGAGAGAGAAAGTCACAAACAATCCAGAGAAAAGGATATAATATGGCAACAATCACTATGGACTGCACATATCAATAACATGAAAGATAATGTTTAAATTATCAAAGATGAAATTCTTCAACTTCTGACTTCTCTAAGAGAACTGTAGAAATATGTAATTTTAGATTACAACTCTGCAGATAAATCAACATAAACATGTCATACAAATAGAAAGTCAATCAGGTGCCGTCTCAACAATAAAGGTTGGCTGCAGTGAATCTCCAACACGCCGTGTCTCTTGTCTTGGTCATACACTCTCTCAGACTGCTGTTCGTCCATCTATTGATAATGTCTACCTCATTTTCTCTTGCCCTCGACCTTTCCCTGTGGTGTGGTTTTTAAAAGCATATTATGTCTTTTAAGGTGGCCAAAATATTTCAATTGTCTCATGTTTTATTTCATTTGTCGGCATCTGTGGCGTAGGCGTTGCGAACGCGCTTCGTAATGCCAGGGTGCCGAACTCGATCTCAGCTTCAGGTCTTGCTTTGGTTTGGACAGTGGTATCAAAAAGCCGACTGTCCAGAAAGCAAATGGCAAACTACTGGATGTAAATTTGCCTAGAAAACCCCCGACAGCCAAAAAATGCTGGGGTCGGTTCTGCAACATCCTGTAAAGGATAAGTAACCAACTAACTTTAATTTAGTAATTATGTTTTATTCAGTCTTTCCAGAAACTTTGTATTTAACTGTTTTTTTCCAAGAAATATGACCTTCTTTTGTATATCCACATTTCCAGACTCAACTTTTCTAGTTGCTTGTTCACTATTCAAGTTACTGCACTATACAGCAGACTTGAGAATACATAAGATTTGATGATTTTAATTTTTAATGTGTTCTTTACCTCTCTGTCGGCTCTGTGGCTAAGTCGATGCGAACGCTTCATAATGCCGGGATTGATCCCAGCTGCGGGCCATGCGCCTTGCGTTGGTTTTGACAGTAATATCAAGAAAGCCAACCGCCCAGAAAGCAATGGCAAACTACTGAACATAAATTTGCCTAGAAAAACCACACAACAGCCAGGGGCTGTTGGGGTTGGCTCTGCAACATCCTGTAAAGGATACGCAACTAACCTCTTTATCTCTCTAGCTGTCAAAAACTGTTGCATCTTATCAAAGGATACAATTAGCCTTTCCTATTCTCTTGCTGACTTCTACTTCACTTCTGCCATCATATGTGACGTGTCCTACTATGCAACAGAAAAAGGTAAGTACAAGCGAGATGTGTCTCAGAAACAGTGACAAACAAGATCTGTTACAAACAAGTCCTCTTACCTCCCATCAGGGGAAAACTTCACTTGGTGGACCTCTTGGTGAAAATGGTAATTACCCAAGATACTGCGACTGACAAGGCTGACCAGGAAACCTTCTCCTTCTGAAGACAGGAGAAGAAATAAGTCATTAATAAATTCTGTGTACTACTCTTGTTTGTAACTGTATTATCATTGAGCATTTGTATCATATGCTGATGAAGGCTTTAAGGCCGCAATGTTTATGATTGTGGTAATGTGAAGCCGACAAGCTATACTTCTTTTGGTCCGGTAAATTTTTTAATTGCAGCATATATAGGAAAATATCTACAGAAAAACAAATATGAATAAAAGCTTCATGAAGAAAAATAGCATTGTTAGTATTGGGAACACTGATATATACACACACACAAAACAAATATGAATAAAAACTTCAGGAAGAAAAATAGCATTCTTACTGTTGGGAACACAGCCAAACACAAAAATAAAAAAATTAAGTCATACAAAATTCACACAATTATTAGGGACATTTTTGATGAAGCAAAAACGAATACAAAATTGGATCTATTCCCAATCCCCCAAATGGACCCCCAGAACCCAAAAAAATAACTGTATGGTTGGGGGTCCCCACAACATGAGGAACTATATTAAAGGGTCCCGGCTTTGGGAAGGATGAGAACCACTGCTTTACTGCACTTCTTTATGCCAGGAAGGTTAATATTTACTACTTACTTCATCAAAAGTTAAAACAGATCAAATCGACTGCTGCACCCTCATGACGATTAAAATCTATCTGTGCTACTTTATCTCAGACAATTAAAATCTATGCGTTCCCTATTTGATCCAAGAAAGGTCTAAATCAACGGGTTCCCTACTTCATTTTAGAAAGGTTAAAATTTACTGAAGGGATGTTTTATCCAAGGAAGGTGAAAGTTTTTGATGCTTTACTTCATTTCAAGGAGGTTAAAATCTATAGTGCTCTACTGCATTTCAGGAAGGTTGTTAATACTGATGCTCTGATTTATTTAATAAACAATACAGAGACTAACATCTACTAATGTCTAGTTAGTTTTTAGTTCAATGAACAAGGAAATCCCCATTAAGTGCTACAGTCTCCTCCTATGCAATAAACAAACAAACAAATAAAAAATGCACTGTCTCCACATTAGCTTTGGCACTGCAAACATTCTTCCAGTTGCTGACAATTTGGCAGAAGACCGCTCTGTGCTTATTTTGACAGCAGTATCATGAATCATGGTCATTACTGTCTTTTTTACCACTTTTTAGTGGCGGCGTAGACAAGGGTGCTTTGAGCCTGAGGATTTAGGGCCACCTGGCTAGTGCTGTCGCCACTGACTGTGCAGGTTAGAAGTTTCACGAGTGACTGTTCAAAAAAGCAATGGCAAATGTCTAATCTACATGGTGCAACTCCCACATCAGTCCAAAAACCACAAGAATGAACTACTTCTAAAACTCTACTTTGGAAATCGAACCCTTGAACTAAAGGATTGTGAAATGCGCTTACCGACCTTTGAGTCAGAGCCGGATATTCACCGTCCTGTTGTGCCATTATATGTCCTAAAGGGCTCTCAGTCTATTCCTCCATTCTGCTCTATCTTGAGCAATCAATTTAATATCATGAATGGAATCCAGCCTAGCATCTTTGGTCTCTCTCATCAATATTCATTTTAGGGTTTCCTTTGGACATGCTTGTTTTCTAAAACCCTTTATTTCACATTTTAATGCGCGTCTGGTAATTCTCTGCTCGTTTCTTCTCAGGATGTGTCCAATATAGTGCCACCTTCTCTAAGCCGTACATTACATAAGGAGAAACACAGCGTAGTACTATCAAGGTTCCAAATATGTCTATTTATTGTTTGTGCTAAATGACACTGGTAATCATGCCTGTACACACTTGTCTGTCTTGTGTACTACCATCAATCATTTCTGATACAGATGTTCATTCATACAAAGTCCAACAATTAGGTAATGAGATTGATTTTATTATGGCCAATACAAAAATGCCATCTATGAAACAAAGCATGGAATCCAAAAAGGCAATTTTCGTCTATGATCTTGAAACTTTTCAATTTCATCACCCCGCGATAAGCATACAACAAACAAGCCGGCATTTTGTTGACCTAGTCGAAGGTGCACTGTTACGTAATGAGTACGCAGCAAAAAGCTAACATTAAATTCTCATTAAACTCTCAGAAAAAGCGCCACTGATATAGCTGAATTGATGCGTCATGTTTACGGGGATAATTGTTCATTTCTTGCACAGATTTTCATGTGGAATTCACAATTCAAAAGTGGTGTGAAAATTATTACTAATGCAACTAGACTGGACGCCCAATTTCTGTTTGTAATGATGAACTCATTACAAAAGTCAGAGAAAGGATACAAGAAGATCGCTGTTTTACTTTCAGGATGATGGCAGATAAATCGGTGTTAATAGAGAGACCATTTGTAAAATTTTAATGCACTTTGGCAAGAAAAAAGTTGCTTGCAGGTTTGTACCAAGTTCGTTGTCTGATGACCAAAAACATCAGCGGGTTGAGTGCCCAAGAAACATCATCAAAATAGGAATTTTTGGCCCCCAAAAAAGTGTTCTCAACCATCCACCCTATTTCCCAGATTTGTCTCCCTGTGATTATTTTCTATTCCCAAAATTAAAGTTACCATTGAAAGGACGCTTCTTTGACGATACTCACGACATCCAAATGGCCGTAACATCGATCTTAAGGGCCATAGCAACAGAAGTACTACAGAGGTCATCCCAGTGTTTGTTAGATCGAGCTACTCACAATGGGGCTTACTTTGAATAAAATACAGGTTATATCTTCAAATGTTAATTATTTTAATTAGTCTAATTACTTAATTGTCGGACCTTGTACAATAATGCCAAGCTGTTGAATATCTCTGTGTCTTCCTCCCTCTCTAACTACCTGTTGTCATAATGAATTCCAGGTCTTCCTTTTTACTAAGTACCCCCTCCCCCTTTACAAAAAAGATTGATTACTTCTGATGCCTACAGCAGTAGTCAGTTCTCTTCATAAGTTTAACACAGAAACACACAACTCAGCTTACCTCCTCGATCAAACACAGGCTCACACACAACTCAGCTTACCTCCTCAGATCAAACACAGGCTCACACACAACTCAGCTTACCTCATCAGATCAAACACAGGCTCACACACAACTCAGCTTACCTCCTCAGATCAAACACAGGCTCACACATAACTCAGTTTACCTCCTCAGATCAAACACTAACACATAACTCAGCTTACCTCCTCAGATCAAACACAGGCTCACACACAACTCAGCTTACCTCCTCAGATCAAACACAGGCTCACACACAACTCAGCTTACCTCCTCAGATCAAACACAGGCTCATACTCAACTCAGCTTACCTCCTCAGATCAAACACAGGCTCACACACAACTCAGCTTACCTCCTCAGATCAAACACTAACACATAACTCAGCTTACCTCCTCAGATCAAACACAGGCTCACACACAACTCAGCTTACCTCCTCAGATCAAACACAGGCTCACACACAACTCAGCTTACCTCCTCAGATCAAACACTAACACATAACTCAGCTTACCTACTCAGATCAAACACAGACTCACAGACAATTCAGCTTACCTTCTCAGATCAAATACAGAAATGCGGTTGCCTACTGGGCTTATGACACTGTTTCCATCAGGGGTAAAAGTGATGTTTCCTTTCCGATACACAGATCCAAGCAAATTGGAAAACTGTAAAGTAACAAGATTTTTGAGACAATGCAAAAAAAATAATTACAATTAAATGGATAGTCATACGCTATACTTGTCATGCATTCTATTACCAGCTCTAGCAAACTGGAAAACGGTAACACGGAAGTCAGAACTACTTGAACTAAGCTGAACGAGAAAATCGTTTGCATTTGTCCAAGAAGATGTGAATCTGTTGTGCCCATTCGTACCTTTTTTTGCCTACACATTTGACTTCTGCAGGCATTTGTTGACCAGGTTAGCCTTCTCTGTTAAGTTTTGTGGGAGACTGCAATCTCACTGTTGTGTGGACATCTTTCTTTACAGGTGGTGCCCCCCCATAAGGTCAGTCCAGAGCAGCCACGTAATGCACGTCAGCCTTAAAGTGGCAGAACATAAGCATTCCCCGCATTCCAAGAGGGCTTCCATAAAAACAGAGCCAATACATGATGCTCTGTTACTGGACACACAAAAGGAATCATTACATCCTGCTATTGCCTTTTTAACCTCACTTCTGCATAATCAGCCTCTCATCAAGGCCTTTTAGAAGCCAGCCCGCAGACCTGGGATTTCTATGACCTAAAAAAAAAATAGATACTTTGCTTCTTATGCCTGTCAGTAGACTTTTACTGCAACGGATTTCCATATGCACTATAATTCATGTCACATTTACCATCCAGGTGTCTAGAATCATTCAGTGTGGCAGTATAATATGGACATGTGGCTCCTGTTTACGTGTTTAAACAGGAGCCACATGTCCATATTATACTGCCACACTGAATGCTTCTAGACATCTGGGTGGGAAATGTGACATGAATTATAGTGCATATGGAAATCTTAAATGCACCTCTGTCTAATGATCATGAATGATCTCTAGGAACTAATAGCTCTGAGATCCCCTGATAATTCTTCTTTTTCTCACTCCTTCAGGCGTCAATGTGAATTAATATTTTTTTTTTAAATATCAAGTCAATGACACAATTTGATGTTTTTGAGGTTGTCTTCAATTATATCTTCATTCTGTCCCCAAAAGGAGTGGGTGTCGGTGTGATCCAGACAAGAATGAATGCTTTTCTCTGTTCTGGCATATCATATGTTGAAACAAACATCTGATTCAAAGTTAACTCATATTGGTTATAGGTGTTAACAGTTAAGTATACAAGCAAATTTAAAAACAATTGTAAAAAAAACTGCAAAGTAAGACTGCTAGCGTCAATGTTAACAGTTAAAGTAGTCAGAACACTAACTGATGAAAAAAGGTGATGCTATAGTTTACTCAGATGGATTAGTAAATCAGAGCAAGCGAAGTGCATGGGCATTCACAGTAAGCTCAAGGGGGAAAACCATCAAGGAGATGAATGATGCCTGTGCTGTTACAACCAGCAGCCTTACAATGGAAACTATGGCTGTAACAAGGGCATTAACATGGCTTGGTACTCAAGAGTTCACACACGTGTGCATCATTAGTGACTCGATAAATATACTTTAAAAAATCAAGGCTGGTTTTGTCAGACAAGAATAGATTGCAACACTTGAAACCGCGATTGGCTGCCCTAAATTTCATTCTTTGTGTCAGGCATGTGGGTGTTCAAGGGAAGGAGGGTGCAGGTCATCTTGCCGATACTGCTGTTGCTATGGGATGACTGGTCCAGTACGTGCTGGACAAAAGCGATGTTATAAATGTCATGTGCAGCACTTACCATACCAAAGAGCACACCACAGGACATGACTCTGTGCATAACTGTATACCGGTTATTTTCCAAATAACGGTCCCAAATCATCGAGGCTAAGCAAATACCCTAACAGGGCCTCAGTCATATGTAAATTGCCGACCTCTTTCCAGCAACTATACCGCGAAAAAGCTTCCGCCGAGTTTGTCACTGCAGAGTTTCCCCCACACTGCGGAGGGGAGCTAGCTAAACTATATGGCTGGGACTCCAGCTACCACAGAATCTCCTGCAGCTTCCTCAATTTTATTAGTTCGTGAGTCCCAGCCATCTAGTTCAGCCCCCTCCCCCTCTTCTGCATCGCACGTAGCGGCACAGGGGATACTCTCAGCGGTGGCGGTATTGTTGCTGGAAAGGGGTCTGCAATTTACATATGACTGAGGCCCTGTAAGTGTAGGGTATTTTCGGCTATGCTCCAAAAAACAGTCCCAAATTATCAAGGCCGAAAATATACCCTAACAGGGCCTCAGTCACATGTCAATTGCAGACTTCCAGGTACTATACCACCACCGCCAAGATTATCTCCCACGCCGCTACGCGCTGCGTGGATTGGAGCTAAACTAGATGGCTGGGACTCACGAGCCAATAAAATGAAGGAAGCTGCAGGAGATGCGGTAGCTGCTGCTTGTGAGTCCCAGCCATCTAGTTTAGCCCCAATCCACGCCGCACGTAGTGGTATGGGAGATACTCTCGGCGTTGGTGGAAGTCGCCGAAGCGCGCAATTTAAGTCCCCGGAAGTCCGCAAATTACATCTGACTGAGGCCCTGTTAGTATATATTTTCAGTCTCAATAATTTGGGACAGTTATTCGGAGGAAAGCCGGTATTTTCTTAGCCTCGATAATTTCAGACTTGTTATTCGGATAGCCGATAGCCCTGTAGTATTATACCTCTCTAGGCTGAATTGTTTTTAAATTTGCACGTATAATTAACTAGAGCCGCGAGAAATGAACATTTCGCTAAGAGGACTAGATGTTTAATCAACAGGTGTCATTGGTCGATTTACAGTTATGACTATACAGTAGTACTGACTGTTATGAGTAATATGAGGAGCTACTGAGGAGGAGATCGGAGCACCTACGGATAATGTCCGGAGTGCTAGTCTAGGTGATGATAATCCTTACTAATAGACTAATACCAATCACTAATAGTTAAAGTCAAGCACACTAGAATAGAAGAATGGAAAACAAAAGTGAGAACACAATAGTATACTCCATACTAAACTTACACTACTGGTCCACTGAACACAGGCTGCAGAAATGAGAAAAAGACAAAACTAAAAGAAACCACTGGAAATTATTTTTATTGTATACCGTTGCCATTGTGTTGGTCGTTTAACTACTATTCAAACTGACTTACCTGATAGGCAAACTTCATGCTGGGTATTCAGCTAACATACAAAGAAAACAAAAGTCTCGGCGAGTTCGATATCAACAAATAACAAAGTAAACAAGCGCCTCTGATACGCTACATATTCCAACCAAAGACCAGAACGTGGTTTCGTTTTTACGACAGATGTTTCGTTTCCGCTTATTCGCAGTCTACAATTTTAAAAAACTGTGGCTGGGGTTCAGAATAACGTTTTGGCTCACAGAGCTGTTATATTCCCTATAGTTGTCGCATAAAATCAAATAGGTGCAACCATTCTGTCTACTAATTTATTTACAAACAAATACAAATATTCAATATCTTGAAACACATTCAGCCATATATATATGTATACACAAAAAAGTAGTTTGGTAATCTTAGCTTGAGCTTCATATCAAAACAGTCACTCCATATTTACTCTCCAACTGTGACAACGAAAACGCACAGCATGTTTATCCCAGTCCTTTGTAGAAAGATCGACTGACTGCTGTCTCAGCAAATGCACTAGCATACACGCGCATTAAAAGCATACGATAGCCATCCGAAGTGCTAGCACAAACAGTCTGACTTTATAAATGCAGTTCATCATCGATGGTAGCAGAAGTCACCAACAGATCAGCAATTGCACATGCGATCAATTTCAATTCATAATGGCACCACCAATATTGCAACAACGGGCATCGCGCCATTTTCTGAATCTACAATTCACACCATCACGTTGGTCACAGTCGAAAAATATTCCAAATTAAATTCGCAGCTTACAGTGTCACGCCATGCACTCAACTAAAAAAGCTGGGCGACGAAACTATAACCTTTCAGTCTACAAATGGAGCAAAAATCCAACGGTCACTGTCAGGCAGAAGCAAAAAAATTTGCCAAGACTCAAAACAGTGACGGTGTCTAGAGATGTACTGTTTAAACGTGCCTGGTATACGACCTTTTTGGGAAAACGATCAACCTGCTAGAACTTGTATGATCAAAATTAGTCACAACACAGCACACTAACTTTGCTTACCTCTCTCAAGACAAGGCCACGAATAGAGTTGAGTTAAATTAAGAATTGACATCACAGCACTCGGGGCATTCTCATGCGTGCTGTGTTATATCTTCAGCAGCCAGCACAGAGTTCTAGTACTAATGGTACCAGTCGTAATCTGGTTATATGTACGTCTTTCCTTTCCTCTGAGTGTATTGAGCCGTCCAGACTCTCTTGTTACACCCAGACGTCTCATTCTCTCCAAGCCTCAATAATCTTGTTTCGCGTCTGACTTTGTTGCTTGTTCCCAAAGGGCCCTGACCACATCTGCCTTGTCAGGTTTCAATTCACCATCCAGTGGTGCAGATCCAGCCAATCTGCTGCCTGTTCATTACTTACCATAGCTGGCATAGCTGGGGAAAAGATGCAAAGTATGCTCATTACCCATGACCTTCCAAGTGAAGCTTACCACTCTGTTCGAAGCATTCATGTCTTCGCCTTTCTCAGCATGCTTTCAAAGACTGTTACAATTATGTGCATGCTTCTTGTTCTCTAGCCACCGGAAAGCTGCAGTTACCGCCTTCACCTCTATTCTCATGTTAGATGTTATGGTATCTTATGCTAGGCTGTCCTGCACTAAAGATTTTCCATTGGCTTTCGCCACGAATCCCAGGCACTTCTCTTCCCTCTCAACACTGAACCATCTCTATAGATAACCGGATCATCTTCACGAATCAACTGTTTGACTTTCACCTATGTACCAACCGCTGGCCACTCTCTGCACTCCCGGCCCAATGTTATCATAACCTACACAGGTCAGACTTTTCCGCTGGTACTCTGACTAACTCCTCTACTCGCCCAGTGTTCTTCAGCGTGCATACTTGTCTTATTGAGCCATTCACGATTTCCTTCGTTTCAGCCTCTGGCACTTATCTGCAGCAAATGCAGGGTATTCTTTACCTGCAGCTACTCTCAGGTATGACTTAGCCTGCAGTACCTTTAACCTATCTGCAATAGTCAGCAATGCAAGGATGTATCGCATGCACACAATCGGGGTGTTTATTGTACATCCCAGTATCCGCCGCATAGTTTTCTTCTGTATGCGCTCTAATTTCTCTAGCTGACTCTTCGAGACATTTAGTAACTCTAATCCATAATCAGTTACTGAGATAATTTAGTGCTGGAAAAGTGTGAACAGCATTCTCTGCTCCGTGTCAATCGCTGCCATAATCTTGAGTGCATTCAGACCTTTTAGAACCGTTGCCACTCCCCCTCTATGTGATCCTTGAAAGACAAACTTCTGTCAGAGGTGATTCCCAGGTACCACAGTCTTCTGTCCCTTTTAATGTCCCTGTCATTTATTTTGAGGCTTGGAACACCAACTCTAACAATTCTGTTGTCCAAAGAACACCACAGGACGGTTGCCTTTTCTGTGTTAATTACAGTGCTTGTCTCTGTACACCGCCCGGCTCTCTAGCGTAGTTGGCTAAACCGGACTGCGCGGTGATCGGGTGACGAACTCCTTGTGGTCCGGGTTCACGCCCGGGGGTAGGCAAAAACGCCACATCTCTCCCAGATTTACGGTATTTATCATGGAATCAAGGCCGAAGGATTTCGATATCAATAATACCGAGCCTAAGGGTTAACAACTCATGGCTTCTGGTAAAAAAAAAAAAAAAAAAATCACCGTATTTACCGTCACCTGTAACTCTTTAGATATTTGATTCTGACCTCTCACCTTCCTATATTCGAGAACAGCATTTGCAAATGTCAATATTCTGCCAACTCCAGGTGTTTCCAAGTCCGCAATCTTGCTCGTAAAAACATTCAACAGTGCAGGTGAAAATGCAGATCCATGCGGTAGTCGTGGAGCTACAATAAAGCCCCGGATAGATGCCGTTGACTTTGCAGATAAATGTCACCCCCTAACAAAGCCATAATAACATTATCTGGAATGACCGATGTCACATTTTCAAATTATCCTGAGAAGAAGGCAGAAGCAAAAATCTTTAGATTTTGTAGTAAAAGTCAAATCTGGTCAGTCTCAACCAAGTGCAAAAAGCGAAAAGAGACCGCGGGGGAGGGGAGAAAAAAAAAACACACACACACACACCCACACCCACACACACACACACACATATACACACACGCGTGCACGCGCACGCGCACGCACACACGCACGCACGCACACACGCACGCACGCACACACACACGCACGCACGCACGCACACACACACATATTACTGAAGTTTTATTGGAAGGGGACTTATTTATTTCATCTGATTGATTTTGTATGAGTGCATTTTAGATGTAGGCAGTATATACTCTCCCCCCCCCCCCCCCCCCCCCCCCCCCCCCCCACCCCCATCGCCGCCCCCAACCAATGTATATTGTGCCAATAACAATAGATGTTTTCCCCACTCACAAATGCAGTTTTCAGAATTATATTTAAACATATCAAATTCAACACAAGGATATTTATGAAATCCTATTTTAAAGCAAGATTCAGTTATTTTTCATAATTTTAAAGTAATATTGCAGCTCTTCCTATGCCGTTTTCTTTATTTTGTCGTTTCACTGATACCATTTTGTAATCTAGTGTCGTGATTTTATGTATTTTGTCTTGTGCTTCTTGGATAGCTTGGTGGTAGATTTGTTCATCTGTTTGCAGGTTTCAGCGTCACTAGTTACCCATCTCTTTCTTAGTCTTTCCCTCACCTTCCTTCTAGACGTTCTGTTGTTAACAAAACAAAAACAAAAAATCTCATGTGCAGTTTGGTCTGGTTGCATTCTTACTAGATGTTCGAACCGTTTTTTTTTTTTTTTTGTCTGTCAATATAATCCAGACATAGTCAAATTCCAACTGTCTTTCTAATGCTTGTATTCATAATCCTGTCTCTTCTCGTGTTGTTCGTGACACGCATAGCGAATTTCACAGGTAGCTATTTTCTATTCTGTTGCCCAACTCCTTGTTCATGTTTAGCACGGACTTTTATCATGTTTGATAGATTTCTCAAGATATCTACCTAAGAAAAAAGTCGTCCCCGTGTGGGATGCAATTTTTTTTTGTTATTTGAAGCCCCACCCTGGCTTCTGCCGGGGGCCCTGTATGTAGCCGGGGCATAGATATGGCCTAGCCATAGATATGGCCCAACGGCTGAAAGGGGTTTCTTGGACGTCTCCTCGGGTGATCTTCACCCGCATGGTGACACTTTGTTTTACCGGGTGTTTATTGCTTGTATGATGTTCTGGTGGAGTACAGCTACCTACCTTTTCGTTCTTTCCCTTCTTGAAACCATTCAGTCTCTTATTTAATTGGGGTTAGACTACTGGTCGAGCTTTTAATTCCAGTATTTTTACGAACATCTTTCCAATATGGCTCGATTTTTCTCTGTTTAATGGTAGCACATTTTTCAAGAGAAAGTCATTTTCAAGGCTAAAGAGAATTTTTATTATATAAACTGACAGCAATTATATCTCAAGAAAAATTTGAGAAATCAAGGGGGTAGAGAGGGAGGAGGAGAAAGGGGTGGGGCGTGGGGGGGGGGGGGTTAAGTTGTAATTCACAGCCTTTTAGAGGATTATATAATATAATTTATGTGTTTTAACACATTTTTTTAATTATTTCTGTCAATAAAAAATTAAAACACAATATATTTTCATTATCCATATATTTAAAAGGTGTAATGATTACTCCTCGTCCCAACAGGGGAGGCAATTTTTTGTTATTTTAAAGCCCTGCTCTCTACAGATCTCGGTCTTTGGTATGGCCGGATTAAGTTCATCAGATGTAAGCAATGTACCATTCTGACATGTATTTGGACCACTCCGCAATTTGAAAGTACTAGTCAACTGTTTTAATGTATTGTAGTATTACCACTCTTAGCTGCCTGTTTTCCCCCTTTAGCTAGTCCATCAACGTATGTTCTCTTATCTCACCTTGCACAACTTTGTAGTTGATTTTTCTTTCTTGTTGTAATCACCTTTAGTCCTGATTTCTTGTTTCTGCCCCCCCCCCCCTTTTTCATGAAATCTAGAGGAATAATCAATGGTTGCACACTGAAGAAACAAAATATCCACCAATGTAAATGACACAATGTTAGTAATATTGTTCTGTGATGAGGTGCTGTGCATGGTCCATGCACAGCACCTCATCACAGAACAAAGATAGTAGAAAGATAGAAGAACACACTAGACAACATAAAAATCGAAAGTTTATTTCTTCTATCTTTCTACTTCTTTCTATGAGTGCCGTTCACAATACTTTCTGTTACTTGATTAATTAGTAATATGGTTGAACTATTCATAGTACAGTTTCTATCATAATCACATTCCAAATCAAAGCAAAATGTGAAACAAACTTTAGTCACATAGATAATTACTAAATATAAAAAATTTAAAATAGCAAACGAATACTATGAGAACTCAGTTAACACTATGTAGCCTAAATATAACCCTGAGTGTTGAACAGGATATTTTTGACAATATTACTACTACTACTTGTTTCTGTTTTCGCATTGCATAGAACAAGCTGCAACGTCATTCTTTTCTGAATACACTCTCATGTGTCAGCACTCACCACAGGTTTTCCTTTATGCTTCTTTAATCGTGCAGTAATCGTCGCTGCTTCTAAAAGTATGGACTCTACACGATCCCATTAAGCCTCAAGGCTCTCATCTTCCTTCACTCCAAGGGCTTTAAATCTGTTTGTGTGCTCAAGCTAGAACTCGTCTCTTGCTTCAATATTGCGAAGTCTTAGACTATCTATTCTGTGTTTGTACATGTTTTGTCATTGTTACTGTTCTTGGGCAATGGAAAAGGTGTTTTTTTTTAAAAAAGGGGGTGGGGGTGCTTGGTTTTTTGGGGCCGGTATTTTCATTTTAAGCTTTAGTTTTCCAGTACATAAGATGTGGTACGGCCCACAGCTGCTCCTTTTGCTGCTGGGACATCGATCAAAGAACTTCTGTATTTGTTATTTATACAGAGATGGTCCATCTGATTCTTAGTCACTCCATTTGGTGAGTGCCAAGTTAGTTTATGAGCAAAGACTGGTCCTTTAATTACTAGATCTGACTGCATACAGAATTCAGAGTCTTCTGGATTTCATTAACTCCTTGGATAATACCAGCTATATATCTGATAAAATATCAACAAGGCAGCAACAAAAGCCAAAAGGCGGGTAGCTATCCTAAGAAAACTGAGTGGAACCACGTGGTGTGCTAGTGGGAAAATACTTAGGAAAGTTATTAATCAACAAAATGTTTGACCACGCCTTGAATACGGATCAACAGCATGAAGTTCATCATCAAAAAACCACACTACAAGCGTTAGATAAAGTGCAAAATCAAGCCCTCACAATCACAACAGGCGGTATGAAATCAACACTGAGTGAACGCAAAGACGCCCAGATGATAATTCAAGCAGAACAGTTTCTTAGCATGCCTAAACACCATATGAATAAAAGATTCCAAAATTCAGCAACTGGGCGGGAAAAAAAAGAGAAGCAATTTCATCCACCAGGCCAAACAGCTCTGCAGATCAACCAGAAAAAGTCAATATTCTACGCCTCAGAACAGGGAACAATCGACTTCGAAGCCACACGAACACACTAACACCAGCTGTGAGTCTTGTGTTCGGAGACCATTAAGAGAATTCGTTGCGTGAAGTATTTAGGAGTGTGTTTTAGTCGTAGTCTTACTTTTTTACGAGCGTGTGAACCAAGTTATAATGATTTAAAAGGAGGTTTGTTTGTTTGAGTATCCAGAAGCCATGGGTTGTTAACCTTTAGGCTCGGTATTATGGATATCGCAACCTTTCGGCCTTGATTCCATTGTAAATACCGTACATCTGGGAGAGATGTGGCTTTTCTGCCTAACCCTGGGAGTGAACCAGGACCACAAGGAGTTCGTCACCAGGTCACTGCGCAATCCGGTTTAGCCAACTACGCTAGAGAGCCGGGCAAAGGGAGGTTTGACAGCGCTAAGGATTATGACTGCGACAAACTGTGAGCAAGGTCACCTATTTTTTTTTTATCCCAGAGTCTGATACTTTCTGTAATTGAGTACGCCCTGGCGACTCTGACTCTTAGCCGTACACAGACAGACAGACTAGATCTGATACAGAAAGAGGCCATGTGAATTATACTTAGACGCACACAAAATACAGCATGTAGAGCGATGCGTTACATCCTTGATCTTCCAACCATAGAAGTGAGAGCAGTGATCTGCCTAGCACGTGCGTATCTACGTATCAGTGCTGATACACACTATCCATTGCACAGTGAGATTCGCAGAAAGTAGGGTAACAGGTCGAAAAGAGGAAAATCCTAGGTGAGTCCGGCTGAGAACATTATTCAACACGTTTGTTCACTTGAGGACATAGAACTTGGCGAGGAATGGATATGAGTGCCAGCAGAGTGGGGTATATCTTTTTCAGTCTGCATAAAACTGTGTAGAGATTGCAGACAAGGCCCGTTGTTGGTTGAGGCAGAAGTTCAAGCCTGAATTATTTAAAATTCTGCTGACGAAGGTGCAGTTATCTCAACTGACGGATCCGTCGTTGGACACGTACGAAGTTCATGGCCTTTCAATGTTTTGGTTCAAGGGAAAAACTGTAAAAGAAGAAAGCGGGGTTTTTGCCTCGACTACAAGAAGTGTGACTTTAGAGTTGATGTCGGTAACAACAGCAATGATGTGGCTAGAGACCCAGCAGTTTTTCTATACATGCTTTCTAAGCGATTCCATGGGCATGCTTAAGAAGATAGAAACAGGATGGATTCGAAGAAAATGATTGTTTCAGTTTTTTGCAAGGACACTCTAGAGTAAGAGGGAATGAACGAGTGGACTGGCTTACTGACAGGGCCACAGTAGGTACAGGAAAATCAATGGACCGGGCCGATATTCTAAATGTTCACAAGGAGGCAGGACGAGAAGATGATTTAGGAGGCTACCTTGAATCGGCAACATCCAAAAGACCACAAGAACTTCAGATCAAAAGAGGTGTCACCAAACATGAGCACCACACAGGTAGCCAAAGAATGTTAGTAAACTCACACATAACTGGTGTTGTCAGTCGCCAAACGCTTGGGGATATACTGAAGATAAGATCCAAGCGCTAATGGGTGTGTTATGGATGTTCAGTGAGGATAATATTTCGATTAACTAGCTAACTAACTGTGTACAGAAAATTTAAAATTGGCGAATTAGCCATGTGCACGTGTGGACTGGCACCTGAGACATCAGGTCATATTCTCCAAGACTGTCCTTCTTTACAAGATGTCCAGGCAAAACTTCTGGCCAAGAGAGACACTGGTGAACGCCAAACTTTTCGGGCCGCTAAGTGAATTACAAGAGACAGTGAAGTTCTTACTAAAAAGAACATTGCAGATGTAGATAACTTGTTTCAAGTGAACGAAAGAAGAAGAAGAAGAATATATTATAAAAATGTCCCTCTATATTAAAAAATAAATAAACAAATAAATAAAATCCCATCGTCTGGGTTCCATTGTGAGGGACCCACTGGCCGCCCTAACAAGCGTGTCACAGGAGGTGACTCATAAAGGTGTTTCCTTCAAAGTTGGAGTGCATCTGCATGAGAAGCAAGGACCAACAGTCTGCATTAAATAAGGTAGATCTGTAAAACGGATGTACGCTCAAAACTTAAATTCTGGAACAAGACTAAAGACCAGAAGTGGATCACCAACAGAACTTTCCTCGGGAATTTCAGCCGTGAACCCTGTGTGGAATAAGAATAAGAATGGGTAAACAAGTTTAAAAAAAAATGAACTTCGTTCTATTCATTTTTGGTGGGGGATCTTAGTCCCTTCCCTCCACCTTTTTGCAAACTTTTTACGGGAAGGTTGGAGCTCAGTCTACTCTCAAGATATTTAGGGCCTCAAAGTGCCTGAGCGCCCTGGTCCCGGCGCCCCTGAGAAGATATCTCGTCAGATCCTGCCTCCCATCAAACACCCAATGCTAGATCACGTCTTTAAAACCTGTTTTGCCCCTTTTGTTCTCTGCTATTCTATTTCCTTTACAATTTCAACATTACGCCGGAAGCACATGACTACATTTAAGCCTCATGTATCGCGACTTTCCATTGGACCTAGCCAAGATCCTAACTAATAAAAAGGGCTGTTACAAACGCAGACCGGACTTCCGCCGAGATCACATGATCACATGACCGACGACGTCACACGACATCTTCTGCTGGCTGTTCACTAAGGTCGTTCATTTTGAATAAATTTTTGCAGCAGTAAACCCAGCTTCTACCAAACCTCTAAAAATGGAAAAGGGATACGACATGAATGCTCCCCCATATTCACCATTCTTTGGTGTGATGGGTGTCACATCTGCTATCTCATTTTGCGGTGAGTTAACTTATTCCTCGTTTTTGTGTGGGTAACAAATGGAGGCTGCAAATTGAATGGTTGTCGGATTGTTTGTTAATATATTATGTCAGAATTTGCCATTATTATTATTCTTACTAAAAATGTATATATCTGTACGATTTCATATATTTAGTGCTAGTACAATGCTAATAATACTAATATATGTAAAATAAACGCTATCTACTGATCTGAAATCCCGAGGACTCATTGATGAAGAAGTTTTGAGTGAATTGAATTGACAGTCAGGTAATCAAGATTTCCCACAGGCTGAGAGACAACTCCCTCTTCTTGCAGTGGAACGAGCTGAGTAGCGCATAGCTCTGCAAAACTCATTTTCAGTGGAAAGTTATGGACTTTAGTTTTGTATGCAAGTCTGGCCCATTTTACAGATCTGGATTATTTCAATATTTGTGTACTGGTTTCTTGCCTCTAAGGCTAAGGCAGATGCATCCCAACTGAAGAATTTGACCACTGTGAAATGCTTGTTTGTCAGTGGGTTTATTACCCCCGCCCCCAGTCAGTTAATCAAGAATTAACATCCTTGCACTCAGGACATACCAACGTATGCTTTCAAAGAGTAGTCAGTTTACTAATACACCGGTTGCAACCTGATGAACTTTCTGCTTATATTTCTCTGTTGAGTATTTTCCAGACCTGTCTGCTCCCCACCCGCTGAATTAGTCTCTCTCTCCTGCCCCCAGATGTGGCCCTGGAGCCCAGATAAGGAAAGTTAATGTTAGGGACCACTAATGATTACCTAATAGTGTGCTTCTCTGCCAGAACAGTACTTTCTACCGAGGCATTTTTTCTTACCAGTGCAGAGCTCTGGACTGTAAGCCGCAATGGCTAGATTTTATACTTTTCAGCCTGAAGGTCGTGGGTTCAAATCCATACTTAATTTTTTTCAAAGAATGACCTAGGCTGACCCAGTCTGTAAGGATAATAGGCAGAGTCCTGTGAAGTAAAGGCTGCCAGGGTGATGTTGACCACATCACCCATCATTGGTGTGTAAAAAATGTCTAAAATTGTATGCCTGATTGATGCACCACTGGTGAAAAAATGATTCTTTGCTTACAGCTCGGGGGCTGACCTTGCCCTACAAAAATAGGGATCAGGCTATTATCAGAATTGTTTTACCGGAAAAGGGGACAAGTAAGGGAGCTGGGCGGACTACATGGGATGTGTTGCGTATTCATCCATGTAGTGAGCTGTGTGATGACTGTTGTTTTTTTTTGTGTTCCAAGGGAGAACAGGTTCCAGCATGTGAAGGTAGAGCTAGTCTTGAACAAGAGAGGCTGATGCTGATAAATATTGTCTTGTACTGCGGCATTGCCCATCATTGCTGAATTTAGGACATCACCTTGGATGTCATGTGACACCCAAATGACAGTAACTGCTTTGACCTTTATGTGGTATTGAGATGTGCATATTTGGGTAAAGGTCATCTGGCACACAGACAGTCCAAATGGTCAAACGACCAGGAATTTCCTCTGAAGCTTACAGCTGGTGAACAAAGAAGAAGACGTCTGAAAATGGTAAAGTTGATATTTATAGAGCTGACCTGCCTTGGCCAGGAAACTGCAGAGGATTGAACTCAGAGCATTTATCATGTGGCATTTCCTTGTCCATTTCCTTAGGGTGTCCTCCCACTTGTATAACTGTCCATGTTTTGCGTTCGTTTTCCTGCAGTA
The DNA here is from genome assembly GCA_905116865.2 of Candidula unifasciata. Taxonomy (NCBI): domain Eukaryota; kingdom Metazoa; phylum Mollusca; class Gastropoda; order Stylommatophora; family Geomitridae; genus Candidula; species Candidula unifasciata. The sequence continues at coordinate 118,488 of CAJHNH020001696.1, forward strand.
TTATTTGTATGAGTATTGTATCTGATATAAATATTTTAATACACTGTTGAGAATAAATGCAATGCTTCCTGCAGCGAGAGCATGCAACATGAACATGGAAACACCAAGTGGAATTTGCTTTCAATGCAGGGGAATATATGAATTTGTGAACATTAGGCCAAGTATAGTGCTTGTTGCCAAAGTATTTGGCACCATTGAATTGAAGCTTCTTTATGGTGCTTCAACTCATTGCTGGTTTCATTTTGGTTTAAAATTTTGTTTGTTTTAATTTTATTAGTGTATATTAATTGTAATGACTATCAACCGTGCTATATGAATGCCTTGTTGCTTACTTTACTAGCTTTGGGCGCTGCTTATGGGACGGCCAAATCAGGCACTGGAATCTCAGCCATGGCTGTGATGAAACCAGAACTCATCATGAAGTCGGTCATTCCAGTCGTCATGGCGGGTATCATTGCCATTTATGGTCTTGTGGTTGCTGTGGTCATCACACAAGACATCAATGAGAACTACACACTCTACAAGTAAGTTCTGGCAATATATTTGTGAAGATTATAGAACATATTGAAGCAGTCGGTTTGCACAATTCTTTCTTCTTGGTGGAGGGGTCTAAGCAGTCGGTTTGCACAATTCTTTCTTCTTGGTGGAGGGGTCTCCATGGCAAAGTGGTCAAGCAGTGTTGCACAGTTTTTATGAATGCAGTTTCCCTGGAGGTGGTCGCTGCTTTGTGCGGCACTCTTTGCAGGCAGAGGCAAAGTCGTTTGGGATACAATCCGGTGCAATGGTATAGATCTTCACAACTTAACATATCTTGGTTTCCTTTTACTTTTTAAACTCTGAAGCTGACATAATGTAGGAATATTGGTAAGAAATCTTGTAGGTTCTGTTATTCTCTTGTGATCCTAGATAAGGTTGACTGGACACTTCTTCTTAAAGTCCATGTTGTGTGACTGTTGTTAGTCATGTCTATCCACAACCTTCTGTCTCATGTACTTTCAATCAACTCTGACAAAGATGATCTTCCATGCCAAGATATTCAAACTGTCCAGCATATTTTCTCTCTGCCTCCCCTACAACTTTCCTACCGTCAGGGAGAAAGATAGGTCTGTGTGCCTGTTCTGAACATTGAAAATTATCTTGCTTTTTCTATTTTTATCCTGCTGCTTATGCAGCAAAAAATTGCTGATAGAAGTTATATTTCGTTTCATATATTTTGCTAATTGCGTGACTTGTGTTAATGTCATATTGCATCTCTTTTACTTTCCGCCCACTCATCTTTTTCTTGGTCAGCCTTCTTGCTCTCATGTAGTACACTCTAGGTGCTGGTTGATTTTGTTAAAATATCTGGCAGTATCGGGAAATTGCAATTGTCGGCCATGAGACCACTGCCATTCTTTTCCAAAATGGAGGACTAGGCGTGACAATGTTTTATCTTTAAAGTGATTTTTGCTTCTGACAGCGCTCTGCTAGTGCAGTTTCCACAAATGGACGGTAGTCTATGGTTTCGCTGCCTGAGCTGCTGAGTTTAGTGCTTAATGCTGCACTGAGCTATGTTTAGAGTGATCAAATGTGACTGTCACATTGTGAGAGAGAGGGTGTGCAGCGGTTAAGTCATGGTATTCACGGTAGCCAGTTTAGGTGTGGGCTAGTGAAATACCTTATGTAATAATTTCAAATTTGTATAGCCAACTTATAATGACCGACTTATTCCATCAATGGCAAACAAATATCAAGGCTGTATCAGTAATACTCCACTCTTCTGTGTTGTTTAAACAGAAAGATCGCGCATCAATTCGAAGCAACCCTGGTAATCACGTGACTGATTTTGACTTTATGGCAAAGGAACAGCAACTTGACCGTGTGGTTTATGCATTTCAACAAAACGATTCATTGTGTGCGTCATGTGTTGATTTAACACTGTAGTAATGCACCTGAAGAGATACAGCTAAATATGCCAGACAATTAATTGTGCAATGTATTGTTTATGTCTGCCTTATTTAAATTTAGAAGGGGAAAACATTGGTTTGAATTGCTTTTCATTTTGAATGACCACTTCTTTTATTTATTCCAAGATATTACATTTTAAAAATTAGCCTTTAAATATGTCTTTAGATATTAATCCAGTATATTTTTTGTATTAAGGTAATTTCGAAAATAATTTTAGCATTCATTGTCCATGTTTTTGTGTGTGCTGGAGATATCACGATCTCCATTTATCCTTATGATTACTTCTTGTCACGTGTTTGTAGGTCGGCATGTAAATGATCTCTCCACCATCTCAAACAAACCCTGCTCTCATTCATCTAATTGCACAGATTTCAGTATTTTCTGCCATATTTCCTGCTCTGCACCACTTGGTGGTGAACTGATGTTATCTTCTTCTTCTTCTTCGCGTTCACCAGCTTTACACTCTGGCGGAAGGTTCTGGTTGCTCGTCCACTACTGAACTGCAGTCCTGCTCCAGAACCTGAGTGTTGCGTGTGCATCAGTTTTACAGATCTCATTCTCTTGAATACAGACTGTCGGTTCCTTGCCTCTCCGGCAGATGCACTCCGACTTCAAAGGAAGCTCCCCAATTAGTCGACTCTTACGACATGCTTTTGGGGAGGCAGTGAGTCTATTCTTGTTTTCCCCACAATGGGGCCCCAGAACCCACACGGGGAACTGATGTTATGACAAGCTAGATATTGTGAGGGCCATTTAGGAACGAGTGATCAATGTGAAGAGATCATTAGTCTGAGGAGTATGGCGCTGCGAGAAGATACCAAGTGATCCGGTGCACAACACTCAGGGGAAGGATGAGACGGCAGTGACTGATGCCATCAGAATTGGAACTCTTCGCTTGCTGCTAAATACGGGTACGGGGTACTCAAGAGAGTGTCCTGAGTGCTGTGTCAATTCAAACACATTATGAATTTAGGTGTTTTTTGTTTCTTTTATAAACATAAGCATAAACAAGTTGAAATAATGTTTTTTCTTTTTTCTTAGGAGCTTCCTTCATCTAGGTGCTGGACTGAGTGTAGGGTTGAGTGGCATGGCTGCAGGGTTTGCTATTGGAATTGTAGGAGATGCTGGTGTCAGAGGCACAGCACAACAACCTCGGTTATTCGTCGGCATGATCTTGATCCTCATTTTTGCGGAGGTGCTGGGTTTATACGGTCTCATTGTGGCACTCATTTTGTCAGTGAAGTAGTTTAAACTGCTCTGTCTTCACGGACGCTGATACAACCCTTCTCCATTCAAGGTGAAACAAGTGGAATATTACGACTAGACATGAACTTTTTGGTTATAATTCAGTGTTTTTTGATGATGGGAGTAGAACTTGCTGTATGTAACATGTGAAAATTAATGGCTGTTGTATTGTGATTCAGTTTTTTTATTTCTTATACTTTGTATGGAAAGTTATTTTTTTCCTCTTAAGCACAAATAATTCAGGTACTGTGGTATAAAAACAAGGGAAACATTTTTCAGCTAAAATAAGCAGAAAGAAATTGTATGTAACAGGATTGATGTTTATAAAAAAAATATAGGAGAAATAAAATGTTTAAATGTCAAAAATGAGTTTGGTAGTTGGTAATCATTTCTGTGGGGGAAAAAGACTTCAGAAATGTTCAGAGTCACAAAATAATGAAAGATAAAACAGGTAATGGTTGTCATTGGATAACACATATTTCATTTATTTGTTTGTCTGTGTGCTCTTTTGCATATATAACTTCAGTCTTGTAGATAATCTAGGCAGTATGCTGCTATTATATAATCTAGGCAGTATGCTGAAACTTGTCATAGAAAGATCCGTGTTCAGTGATTGTTATGCTGCAGAAATGTTCACTGTAAGACTAAGATGGCCATCCACTGGTGCTCAAAACCTGCCGTTTGGCAAAGCATGCTTAAGGTTGACCGATCATTTATGGTCCGGTTAGAATATCTATTGACAAGGCTGACATTTATTTTGTCGAAGGGCATGTCTGAAACTTTGTAAATCACTTTTTCTTTGAATTATTTCACTGCATATGATACTTTTTGTAAACAAGAACTATGTGTATTTATTCATAACTCTGCATGATATTGTCTATAAATTCATTACGGATTATACCTTTTCTTTAGTGTTGCTGAGATAGCTAAATAGTAACAGCTTATCTGTTAAATCTGATCTGTTAGTTACATTAAGATCTGGGTTTTTTAAAACGTATTTGGTGTACAGATTGTCTCAAATCTGCACACAAACTTTGATTTCAGTTTTCTCATAAACCCAAAGCTTTTGCTAAAAAGAGGTTCTTTATATGCACAACAAAATTTGCAGAAAAACAAATGTTTCCTAATATGCACAAAACAAGAAATGATCAATTTTTTTTCTTCAGGAAACCTTTGTTTGTTTTAACATTTTTTTGAACTACATTCCACATTTGTTCTTCACGCATAAATGTGAATTTATGATCTCTACCACGCATCCACTCGACCAGGATCTGAAGCTGCTTCTAATTATTTAGTTTAATTTTGTTGTCCCAACTATTTGTATTGTGATTTTGCAGCAGTGCTGGATTTTTTCGTTGTTGAGGCCATGCATGAATACTTATTGTTTTGGGACGTCGTTTAATCTCTGGTAATCTGAAGCAAGATTTAGTCTTGGCTTTTGTAGATAGAAAATGTACACACATTTAGGTTTTCTGTGTTGGGGTGAAAGTTTATGTATGCAGGACAGATGTGTGTTCAACTTCCTAGGTCAGCTGTCAGTTTAATTAACTTCCAGGTCTCCTGCTAGCCTAGTGGACTTTTCATCTTTGGTCAGAAATATATTTCTGTGAATAATTGACACCTTTTGATATTGGACTTTAAAGCAAAGGGGGGACACAAGAAATTGATTGGAGGAATCATTGACAGCCTGCGATTCACAGCATACCAAGCAACCAAACGTGTACTGGCTGGGCTAGCGATCATGTTAAACTGAAACATCTAGTGGTACAAAGCAAATATTGAAGAGAAGATATGAGACACAAACCAATGAAGTCTTAATTTAGGAAGTGTTTATTGCTCTTAAATGATCTGAAACTATAATGCTAAAGAAACAGCTTAAACACATTTTACAGACTCAAAAGTTTTCTTTTGTAACCATCTTAAGGATGAGACGATGTGAATATGCAAAATGTATTGTCCAGTTTGGGTGTATATATTATGTAGTCAGTCAATAAAAGTGGTTCTGTGTTAACTGTATACTACACCGATCTGTTGTGGTAATTATATTCTAGAGATGCGTGTTTGTGACATAAGCTGATTCAGCTATAAGAAAGACATTTGTCACTGAGATGTAGAAGCAGTTAAATTTAAAAAAAAATACAACACTAGCCCTTTGGCACCTTTCTATTTCCTTATCTATCCTGCTGTACTCCAAAAATATACTTCCTAGATATTTCTTCTTTGCATTCACTGGCAGAAAAAAAGTTTTGGCTGGTTACCATGACCAGATTTTGGTCTTGTTCTAAAATTTGAAGTTCGTGTACATATGCATTTTACCGATCTCGCTAATTTGTGTGCAGACTGTTGGTTCCTCACCTCTCAGGCAGATGTACCCAGGCTTTGAATGAAACATGGATCCTGGACAAACAATTACCAAAAATCTTTTGTATGATGTAGCCTAATTTTTCTAAAAGGTACCAAGACCGTGGTCAAGATTTTAACATCACATAGCCAGACAAATTTGTCTGTCCATATTTGCTAATGAGGTCAGCCAACAGCTCGTATTCGCCCATATACCAACTGACACTATTACGATATCCAAACGTATGGTTGCCAAGCAGCAAATTATGAACATACTCATACCAACACTGCTAGCAGTGCCAAGTTTGGGACATCTTCAGGTTCACTGCTGCCTATATTACTAGCCTCCATTTATCTGTGATTGGCCTTCCCCTTTCAGTTTGTGTGACTTTTGTAGGTCTTCCTCATTCATAGTCTGCTGCCATTCAACATTCGTGAAGGCAGTTCTTGTCTGTTATTTGCCATTCTCTCTGTATGCCCCAACCATTAGCTTTCTTGATGCTAGTAATTAGTGATAATTTTTTAACGGATTCTGAATTTAGCTTTTGCTACTCACTTTTTCATTCTCTGAATGGCTCACACAATCACTTAAAAGTTAACACATGTGAGATGAGATACCGGAGGAAGACTGCTAATTTAACCATCAGACCCGAGAGTGAGCAATGATGCTCAGAATAACACCTTGATCTTCTGATAAGCAGGTCAAATGGTTTATTTATGATTAGAATGCAGCCACTACTACCAACAGGTACTACATCTATTTAAAAAAAACACATCTGGTATGCAAGCACATAGGAGAAGATGGACAATCTACCACCGCAAAAAGGATAAATTTAGTCACTTCTGGCTGTGACACTCCCTGTAAATGCTGATGTATCGTCCCTTACGCAGTGACCTGTTCTCAAAAAGGGTAGTTAGGATGCCATTGGGTCTTATGTGTATGCCTGCTTAGTGTTTAGGGGGCCTGATGTAAATTAAATATAGCATTTAGAAGTTTCCTATCAATTGCTTTCAGCCAGGCTGACTTAACATTGTCCGGTAAGCCTCAGTGATAAAGGTCAGGGCATGAGTTACCTGGTACATATTTGTTTTAGGCCCTGGGGAATACATTCCATTTAATACTTCCCTCTAATTTTGTTTACTGGTTAATTCTTTTACATATTTTGAAACAAACATTTAACAAATGTAGACAGCTAAATTTGTAGACAGTTTATTAGTTAGACGTGTAAACTAGGTTCTTTAAAGGATTAAAAAAAAAAAAAAAATTGCTACGTGTTCATGGCCCATATATTTTCAGCATTCATGAGGCAAAAGGGTTTAAAGACAATCTACGTCCATATTGAATGAAAATAGCCAGTGCGAGACTCCCTAAGTTCTAGACTACAAACTACTACTACCACAATACTTAACAAAAGTGGAAGTTGGTGGCGATGACACGGACAGTTCTTTGCCAAGTAATCATAGACAAATGCAGAATGTACATACAAATGCGTTTATTCGGAAATTCAAAAATAAAATCGCAATTAATGATGAAATAATCATTCAAAACATTTCTTTCACACAATCTGGAGTTCATACAATATAATATGGTGCTGTTGTGCACATGTATGAAAGTCACTCACTGCAGAGAAGTTAAAAAAAAAAAAAAAAATTTTTTTTACTGTGCAGGCCCCCCCCCAAAGGTAAACTGCACACACAAACACACTGCAGGTCTCCGTAGTTAAGTGGTCAAGCCATTTCTTTCGCCTAAAGGTCATGAGTTTGTTAAACGGACATCCCTGGGGATTGTTGCTGGAGCTACGGTGCTCTGAAAAAGGTCTGTGTCCAAGGAAACTGGTTCCTCGAGCAAAAATACAGTCAGTGTTTGCTAATGGTATGTTCTCTGTAGGGGGAGAGAATAATTCAGTATTTATCCTCTGCAGTATCAAATATTTCAAGCATGTTAACAAGCTGAATAATGCTAGAAAAACCTATTTGCAAAATCACATGTGCGATGAGATTTATGAAAAAAGTGGCAGGAAAAACACAAAGAGACAGTCACCAACTAAGAACAATAGTAGGCACAGTACTGGTAAATGATTTTACAGAATATCATCAACAAATCAAATGGTTTGGTCAGAATGGAACAAAATCAGCCAGCAGCTAGAACGTACAACATAAGAACAGCAGCGGCTACATATCAAGAGGTTGAACAATATAGTGACACAATATGACATTAAATAAACACCAGCTAACGGAACTGGTAAAAAAAAAACAGGAAACGACATGGACTCCTCTGTGATGCTCTATGGCATAAACAGTAGAACAAAAGAAAACAAAACAAGCATTTACACAAGAAGCTGCTAAAGAAAGAAAGAAAAAAAAAAAACCTTGATTGGCAGAACTAATGAATTAAAGTTTGTGCATGCCTGAACTCAAAGTTACAAGGACTGATGAATGCATGAATCTGAAAACCTGCTACAATAAACAGTTTTCAACATTCATACAGTACACCCTGAAAAATGTCAACCAGACATCTGTGGCTTAGGCGTTGCGAACATGCTTCGTAATGCCGGATTCGATCCCAGCTTCGGGCCTTGCAGTGGTTTCGAGAAGCCGACCGTCCAGAAAGCAGTGGCAAACTACTGGACGTAAACTTGCATTAAAAAATGCTGGGGTTTATTCTGCAACGTCTGTAAAGGACACGCAACTATCTTTTTTGTTAACCAAACCAACATTTACACCACAGATTTCTGACAAGAATTTCTATCAGCTTGTAATATCACTGTCCCAAGATTTCTCTAGACGTCTCTAGTGTGTGTGTGTGTGTGAGCTGCTGACTGTTTTCTATTGTTGAACTGTAACTCCTGGGAAGTAAAGGTGGCTGTTGAGATGCTGACCACAACACGAACCGTGTGTCAACTGATGTATACAAATATGAATCTGGCATCATATACCAGTTTTCTTCTTCTCGTCGCATGATCAAAGAATGTAGATTGTCTCTTTCTGATGTGGGCAGTCAGTTCTCTTTGTGAGTCAGTTTCTTTCAAGACATCTTCATTACTCTTTTTATCTGTCCGTAGTATTCTCATTATGCACCTACAAAACTACATCTCTGCAGCTTCCAAATAAGTTTTCACTAGTTTACCAACTTTCCATTTACGTGAGTTAATACTTAATGATTGTAACTTCCATGATTCTGTGAATGATAGTTGTGAATCAATTTCTCATGTTACTTGACGTTTCAAAGGCAAAGATTCTTCAGGGACTGATGTTATTGGCTGGTGTCTGCATTCAAAGTTACACAAAATATACAGTGATGTGCAAATGTGCGGGAAGTTACAGGAATCAAACCTGTCGACATTCATTCAATGGGCAATCAAACGTGTCAAAAACGTTAACCAGTTAAATTGACATAGACAAAGAATGTCTCTGGGCTTGAAATATCGCTGTCTCTAGACTGGCACCTTCTCTAGAACCTTCTCTAGAAGTGTCTGTAGCCTGGCCATGCCCAGTCTGGGGTCATCCATGAGGCCAGCGTTGATCATTGCATTGTCGTACAGCTGTGGAGTAGACAGACAATGGCAATGACAACAGAATATTAAGACAGACATTAGCAATGACTAAACGATATTTAGACATACAATGGAACTGACCAAACAATATCAGACAGAGATCACGATTAAGCAAGCGTTATTTAGACAGATAAAAGAATGACCAAATAATATTTATGCATACAAAGGAATTGACTAAAGAATACTTTAACATACAACACGAATCACTAACCAATATTCGAACAGATAAAACAAAAGACAAAACATTTGGATACACAGCAGAAATGACCAAATAATATTTAGGCAGACAAGAGGAATGACCAAACAATATTTAGGCAGACAAGAGGAATGACCAAATAATATTTAGGCAGACAAGAGGAATGACCAAACAATATTTAGGCGGGCAACAGGAATAACTAACTAAACAATACTTCCAACTGGTTAGTTGCGTATCCGTTGCAGAACCAACCCCAACAGCCCCTGGCTGTTGTGTGGTTTTTCTAGGCAAATTTACGTCCAGTAGTTTGCCATTGCTTCTGGACAGTCGGCTTTCTTGATACCACTGTCGAAACCAACGCATGGCCCGCAGCTGGGATCGAACCCGGCATTACGAAGCGTTCGCATCGACTTAGCCACACAGCACTTCCAACTACATCACTAAAATATTAACATCTAGAGCAGTAGCTGTCAACATTTTTTTTACCTCTCCCCCTACACTCACACTTTGAACAAAAAGTGTGATTAAAATGAGGACAAAAAGAAAAATCCCAAGCACTCTTAACAAGAACGTCGATTAATTAGGGGTTTCCTTTGAAATCGGAGTACATCTGTCTGACAGGCAAGGAACCAACAGTCTGCATACAAAAAAGCCAGACCTATTAAAAAAAAAAAGGATGTGCACGCCACATTCAAGTTCTGGAACAAGACCAAAGTCCTGAAGTGGACGAACATCAGAACTTTTCGCCAGTGTATTGAAAAGAATATTTGTGAAAAACTTTGGACAGAGGGCGAGTCTCATGCACAATTTGGTGGCGCACTAGGTACATCCTCACCCGCACAGAACTGCAGGGTACACCACTCGGTGCAGCGTGTCTAGTACCTGAATAACAACTTCTCTGGAGGTTGGTCGAGGTGTCTGCGATGTGCCCTATTGGATTTCCCTCCGGGGTGAGATTCCTGTAGTATCAGGGCTGATCAAATCTTCCAGTAGCATATCGGAGAGAAGAACAGACGGCAATGACATGTGTTCACAGGAAATCACAAAACTAGAGCAACAGGCTGTGAGTCGCGCGCCCCGCACGCGTGATGTGAAGAAGGCGATCAGGATTAAATTGATGAGTGATGCATTGTAACTTGTTTGGACGAAGGCTGGGGAACAGAGTGTGTGTAATAAAAGTGTAGATTATGTAACTGCTGAAATCGCCGTTTACATTTTCTATTTTCTATAGAAAAAGACACTATTTTACTGGATATTATTACGTTTTAACCACAAATACGCCAGTCAATTTCCGTTTACAAAAAAAAAAAAAAAAAAAAACGCTCGCTGCCTGCTTACGCCACTCAACGCAGAAAATGTAACGTGTGAACACTATCAGTTACCAGTACTACGATGCTAGCTGCGCACGGAAACTTTTAACAGCGAAGCAACAAGCTGGAAAATATCACGTGACATCCTCTCCAGTGTAGTCGTTACTTGGTAATGCTTCTTACACATGCGAACACAACACTGCTCTAGTGGGAGAATGAGACTGATTAATGCTGCAGAGGAGAAGGTTGAGGAAAGGAGGGGGGGGGGGGGCGGGAGAAGGCCGATAACGGTGGCTACAGCAGTGGTCTCCATCCTTATCCAGGCGCCCCCCCCCCCTTTCTTTCCTCCTGGAGTATATTGCAAGATCACTCCCTCCTTGGGTATAATGGCAAGACTCCCAAGCCCCATCCCTAACATAACCAAATGTGATTAAAAAGAGGAGGACAATCGATTCCGCAACAAGGTAATCCAAAATATGGAGATGCGTTCTGGTCAGAATGTGTTCTTAATCTATAATTCAATGCGCGAGTTATCATATTGATTTGATTTTGTCCCCGGGTGGGTTCCAGGACCCTACCCAAAAGCATGTCGTAAGAGTCGACTAATTGGGAACTTCCTTCTGAGTCGGAGTGCATCTGCCTGAGAGGCAAGAAACCAGCCGTCTGCATACAAATAAGTCAGATCTGTAAAACGGATGCACACGCAACACTCATCAGGTTCTGGAACAGGACTGCAGTCCGAAAGTGAATAAACAGCCAGAACTTTCCGCCAGAGTTTACAGCTGGTCAACGCGAAGGAGTATTAGATTTGTAATAAATAGTTCACACACACAAACGCACACACACACATATGCGTTAAAAATATGTGCTGTCCCGCGGCAATAAAGGTTGGCCAAAGTGTACCCACCGCTGTCTTTGCGAATATTACATGGCGAAGCTCCAATCGCTTCCACGGTGCGACTCTTTACTACTGTTGTAAAAACCACAAGCAGGTTTAAACAAAACAAAACAAAATTAATTCAGTGAAGACTGAACCTTAGTACTCGAGGATCGTAAAACTGTTAAATGCATTCACTAATCTCTAAGCGATAGAGCCACCGTTAAGGGGGAAAAAGGGGGGGGGGGGGGAGAGACATGTCTCACTCAGAGGTGGAGCAAGGATCGTGCGGAAATGGAAGGGGGGGGGGGGGGAAGCAGCCGCACCGTGTGTCATCAACGGGGGGAGAGGGGGGCAGGTTGACAAAATGACCCCAAGAAAACGTTTTAACATTAAAAAATATGTGCGTGTTTGTGTTTGCGTGTGTGTGTATAGACGGTGACAGGACATTTTTTTTTCGGATTTGATCTTGCAACATCACTGAGTCTGACCATCCCTACGACCTCTGACCTCCACGAGATGGCACACCATCAGAGAAAATCCCAGATATCTAGTTCAACCTCCAAATAATTTATTATCAGAGTATTCTAATGACCATATCAATGCAGCCTTGCATGGATGAGGTCCAAGCTTTAAGATCCGACATCACAGCCGTCAAGGGCATTCCCATACGTGCTTTGTCCTCATCTACAGCAGCCAGCAAAGATGCGCTAAGACAATCCCGTATGTAAGTGTGTTCATTTGGTGACACCCCAACCTTGTTACCCGTAAACCTAGAGTTATTACATATATCCCCGCGTTTTATTGCTCGCTGGCTGAATTCATTCCTTCTGCCGTTTAACCTTCACGGCGAGGTGAATGCTGTGCTGTCTGCATCAAAGGTCACCGCTGCAACAACCCATGCGAGGTTAAGTACGACAAAACTTATCTCTCGCTAACTGTCCGCTTTGTGGCAAATTTCTCCCAGAACAAGGAACCTACTTTGAAATCAAACATTGATCATGTGATTCCAAATCACATGCCTGGGAAGGGTGGTAGGTAAGTGACCCGGAAATAACCTTTGTTCGATACTTCTACGCCGTTACGACTGCCCTACTGTCCAAACGACAGCGTGCTTAAGGAGATCTGTAAGTCACTTACAGAAAACAAACGAAGCATGGAGAACGTTATACACAGTTCAGTCACGTGAGTGTCACAGTAAGATATCTAACTGTCAATGCTGACTCTACGACTGAAGACTAAATCGGGCATGAACTCTGTGAATTCTGAAACTACACATTGCTGTGCATAAAGTTAGCCATAGCTGCGCGTTCTTTACGGGGCGATGCAGAACTAACCCCAGCAGTTTTTTGGTGTGTGGCTGTTGTACTTTCACTGGGTAATTTTACGTGCAGTAGTTTTTGCAACTGCCTGCGAACGGTCGCCTCTCGATGCCACTGTCGACACCAACGCTGGGCGGTCTGTTGTCAAATCGCCCGCAGCTGGGATCGAGCCCAGAACTTCAGAATTACGAAAAGCGCGTTCGCAACTCAGAAGCACAGACTCCCAACTATGTGCATGTCTAGGTGAATATAAGCCCAACCCTCATCCGCCCCGTAAACGCCCTTTCTTCACAAGAATGGCAAACTACTGAACGTAAAATTGCCAACAAATGATGGGGGTTAATTTGCAAAGTCCTGTAAAGTCTAAATGACATGTAACCAACTTTTCACAAGATAAACACTTGAATAATTTTTTTAAAAATCTGTCTGGAAAATAAAAGTTCACGCGTATGACACAAAACCAGTTTCAACAACATGGCTGCCAATCCTAACATTTCGTAAAATTAATTTTGAGGTCGCTGACAGCGGGTCTTACAGCAAAACATTTGCAATTTCTCGGACATCCAAAACAGGTAATCTCAATTCGAGCGGAGACATGAAGACAACATACATGAACACAAGAAAGAGACAGACACCGTTTGTTTGTTTGTGGGACTCCTTGTGAGAAGAGATAAAACGGAGCACGTAACAACTACACAAAGAGCACACACACACACTCAGAGAGAGAGAGAGAGAGAGAGAGAGAGAGAGAGAGAGAGAGAGAGAGAGAGAGAGAGAGGAGAGAGAGAGAGAGAGAACTGGGGGGGGGGCAGAGACAAGGAAAATGATTTCTGCTGGCTTTTGTCATGCCAGGAAAGGATGTCAGTACATGATTTGATCTGCTTCTTCTCCTCTTACAGATTACAGAAGTGAGGCATGTATGCACTCTCACTTTCCATTGCCAAAGACAATACTGCATCACCGTTCTTTAAAAAAAAATTATAACTGTTTCTTATTTATTACTGTATGGCAGCGAATCTTGGAATGTCACTGAATAAATTAAGAAGAATTTGGAAGCAACAGAGATGTGGTTTCTGAGACGAATGTTACGAATACCTTAGATGGCCAGAGTAACTAACATCGAATGTTTGAAAAAAGCTAATGAAAGTAGATCTCTGTACACAACAATAAGAAAGAGACAAACACTGGTCTTTGGCCACGCAAAGAGAACAGTGGCAATGGAAAACATCGTGACAATTGGAAAGATCAGAGGAAAAAAGAGGTACAGGCAGACCAAGAGAGAGACGATGCTGGATGGGCTCAAACGATGGCCGGGGGGGGGGGGGGGGGGGGGGGGAGATCATCATCAATAGTTGTTCCAGGCAACCAGGGATCGTGATCTGTGGAGACGCATGAGCGCCTACGCCAGTTGGCAGGGCAAATGATGATGATGGTGATTTATTACAAACCTGCCACTCGGTTTACGCTTGGTACTTAGCGAGGGAAAAAAAACCGCCCCATCCATGCTTACATTACACATACAGAAACTGTAACATATAAAAGCTACCAGTTACTAGTACTAAGATGCTAGATTTGCACGCATATTCTCAAAAGTTAGCGACAAGGGGGGAAATATTACCGGATACCCTGTCCAATGTAATCGTAACCTGCCAAAGCTTATATATGCGAAGTGGTCGTGCCTAGCCACTGTTATAAAACCCTACAGTACTGTTTTGGTGAGTGCGATTGCTACTGTTTATGTCGGTACCATTGCACTGTCCACCTTTTCACTATTATAAACAGTTTCGTAGTTGCGAGAAGGGCTGTCGAAGTTGGTAGTTTGCGAACAATTTGGACTATTTGACCCTTACCGAGCAAAACTGTATTTTTTGCACCGCGCCCGATGTTTTTGGTACTTTTTAGGCATTTTGCAAAAATTTTGTAAACATTGGCGTTGTACGCTGGATACATATTAATGTTACCAAAGGAAGACCGACGTCAGGTTATGTCATTGGTCGTGAAATCCCCCAGCCTTGTTAAAGAAGAACATTCTTCGTCTTCTGTCTTCTAACGCTCAATGGAGCATAGGCCCTCAACTAACTCACCCCAAGTCGTTCTATCCTTCGCTAATGTATACAGCTAGCCCAGTGTTCTCCCCATCTTGTTACCTTCTCTCTCTAGCTACCCTCTCCAAATGTATATTTTTTTTCTGGGGTCTGCCTTTGTTCATATGTCCCCGTGGATTCCAGTTCAAAAGAAGAAAGCCAAATAACCACCCCCACCCCCCCCCCACCCCCTCCCCCCCCAAAAAAAAATTGTTCTTAAAAAGAACATCATAAACAAATTAAAAAAAAAAAATGCGGATTATGGGCAGGCCGCGGAGGGATACTAATAGTACAAATTCAACAAATATGCAGGATTAAATGCTACAGTAATTATGTAAAGGACAAAGAATATTAATTCTGATAAAATATACGATAAGCCAGAATATATATATGTATAAATAAAAGTGTGTGTGTGTAAGCGTGTTTTCAAGACGTTCAAAGGGGTATTTAATTAAATTGACTGTGGTTTTTTCGACTTCCTCTTTCTGTGAACATGCTTTCTCTGTAATAAAAACTAAACAGAGAAATCGAATGGATGTTCTGTATGGCTTCTCTATCAGAAACAACGCTCCCCCAGCCATGTTTACCAGATCTGTAACCTCTAAGCAGCAGCAGCAGCAGGTGTCTCGTCAGCTGACAATTACGCCTTTGAAACAAATTAACCTGCTACCTGAATGTGTTTTTATTTCTGTGTGTTTAAAAAGGTATGGGAACACTGATCTGAACAGCTGTTTCCCTGTTGCAAATTCTCTCTCCCATATCTCCACGCAGCATGATATTTACTTGCTAGAGCTTCATTTGTGCGCGGTACTGGCATCCATTTTAAGGATTATTGAAACAGACACTTGTGGTGAGTATCAGCACTTTTTTTTAAACATACCGAGGCGAGTAATGGCACCTTTGAGGCATCCATTTATTTTAGAACTACTTTAACAGACACGTTGTAGTGACTAATTCTATCTTTTAAAGACACGTTGTGGTAAGTAAAGGCATTCCCCCCCCTTTTTATAAATAACGTCTACACCAGGCTATGTGGGTTATATACCCTGTATACGCCAAGCTTGTGTGTACATGTCAGATAAAAGTACAGTGAACCAACAAGCAGTACATTTATCTATCTACCCGCGGCAGTCTGAAAGTAAACACAAGATAACAGCAACGGCACCAGACTGACAGACGTAATGCTGTAAAACTTGCTGATGCCAAACTTATGTGCACGATAAATCGGGACGGCCAATATAATGCTGTACATAAATGCGGTTTTGTGGACGATGTGTACCTAGCACCCACTACCCACATAAGACTGCATGGTCCACCACATGGCGTGGTTATCATGGATACCCTTATTATAACTACCCTGGAGGCTGAACGGGGTATAAGTGTTGAGCCATGTCGGACTGCCATCCAACAGAGAGCTAGGTTAAAGAAATATAACGGGCAAAGGAAAGGCCACGCAAGAACTGCACCAATAGCTTCAAGAACAACCTTACAAGAAATTAAAGATCAACTTATGCAACGCATTAGAAAGAGCACACAGGAGATTCTTGCATCTCTCACACTATTTCGACGATGTAAATAGATGCAGAAACAAGAAATTAAAGATCAACTTATGCAACGCATTAGAAAGAGCACACAGGAGATTCTTGCATCTCTCACACTATTTCGACGATGTAAATAGACGCAGAAACAAGAAAACCAGGGCGGCGGCGACGACGACGAAGAAGGAGGAGGAGGACAGTACACAGAAGATCTTTACACTCTCCCCAACACTTCGATGAGGTAAATGGATGCAGAAGCATAAGAAGAAGAAAACGAAGACAAAGAAGAACAGGAATAAGAAGAAGAATGGCGACGATGATGATTGATGAAGAGGAAGAAAAGAAGAAGAAAGAAGAAGAGGAGGAAGAAGAAGGTTTGCCTGGAAAACATCCGGGTCCACCCTACAGCAGTACTTTTCGCGGGGAAAATACAATATGGGCCTGCTGGAGATAAAATCCTTACTGCCGTTTGGCTGGTATGAGTTTATGCCACTTTGCCAGCGAGGTGCCTTTATAGGAGGTGAGGTATCTTCTTATCCTCATCATCATCATGCAGGTCCTTTGCTGAAAAACATCGCTAACATCACGGTCTGTCTGAAGGAAACTAGATCTCTCGCCAGCTCTGTCCCATCATGCACGTTCCTACCCAAGCTGTAATTGATAACACCACGACTTCTGCTCTTATTCTTAGCGCTCGCTATGGCCAAAATATTTTAGTTTCGGAGACAAGATGGTATTTCCCAGTCATGCTTTCTTAATGTTTATAACTGTTAGGATGTCAGAATTTCTCTTCTTCCTGATTCATGGCATTCCGAGAATCTTTCTACAGCATTTCAGCTCAAAATACCCTATTTATTTCCTTAACGACTGTGATTATCTTGCTGGTGCTTAACCAAGGACTTTCATTGTTGTTTAATCTTTACACTGCTATGACCATCCTCAGTTTGCCTTCTGTTGAACTCCCCATTACTGTTTATCAGGAAGCCTATATATTCAAAATCTGTGACATTTCACTTTCTGTTATCATGTATTTCCCCCCACAAGTGCACAGTAACAAACTACTAACTAACGTTGAGATAAACAACACGGTCCGCCGCTCAAGTCACTAGGTCAAAGATGGCCAAACACAGTTACCACAGCAACAAACGCCCTAGCACTAATATGTAACCTTCACAATGTAACCGTGAAGGGACAGGCCAGGCCGAGCTCTAACATTAATCTTTCACTGCGAGAGTATACCAAAACCTTTTCAATGTGACCCTGCGCCATTTGTTGGCGTGGTCTATCTACAGCACACGGCCGGGAGGTACCGGATGCAGACGACGCGGTCGTCTGCAGGCAGATCATCCGAGTCATGTGTCTGTGCCCAGTTAGGTAATATGTACGTAAAATCTGATCTAAAGAATAATGCAGCGAACGAGGGACAAGAAACTCTAATAGATGAGATGAAAACCATAAAGTAATTTTAAAAAACTCACATTGAGGATAGAAGAGTTCCTAAGGGCGCATTTATCGTGAATTACAGATGGATGATTAGGTAGTTCTCTATCACTATATAGAGAGACGTGCAAGGGGATCATGAATAATACCCGTATTGAGATGAATTCGTGAAACCAGGTTGCCATAGACCATGTTACGTGGAGTGGGAAATACGGATACTGGTGAAACTGACTGCAGATAGGTTGAGCGTCTGAGAAGACTTGTTAAACCACGGCCATCTTTAGCTATAAATCTAGAGTTGGCGGTGGTTAAACCCACGACCTTCCGATCAGCAAGCGAGCATGTAGCCGCTACATCACGGCGGGTCCCAAATTTGCAGAATGGTGTTTAAAAACTAAGCCTGTTAAAGTTACATAACGGCTGTTGGTAAGCTGTGCCCGTCAGCGCGCTAGTGCATCGGGGACAGCAGAACCATCTGGTAGTAATTAATCATCGGTCGATAAGGTAATGAGGTTGATGGAACTATGCCTTTCACCTCCCCCACCCACCACTACCATAGTCGCCTCTTCTTCTTCTTGGCGTTCACCAGCCGGCGGAAAGTCCTAGTTGTTCGTCCACTTCGGCCCTGTTCCAGAATTTGTGTTTTGCATGAACATCCGTTTCAGTGGTCTGACTTATTTGTATACAACTGCTGCTTCCTCGCCTCTCAAGCAGACGTACCCCGACTTCCAAGGAATCACTCAGAATAAGTGGCATTGTACGTCATACTTGTAAGGATGCAATGGGTCTGTTATTCACCCCCCCCCCACCAATAAAAGGGCAATTGAACCCACACGAGGCATCAGAGAGCGGGTTGCCCATTGGCCCGCTGGCAGACGACTTAGTAGCCGGTCGGGACCGTATTTGGGTCTGTCTCCTTTGATCGCATCACCTCTCCTGGAGTTCTTTTATATGGCGCACATAACCTAGTCACAATTATAACCTAAAGCTCCTCCTTCGGGGATGCTGGTTGAAGGTGGCGACATCCCCCCCCCCCCCAGCAAAAGCACCTACCCACAAGGAGAATGCAGACGTAAGTCCCCAGGCTCAGAGACGCTCCTGCATGTACCGCATAAGTGGTAACTCAGGAGAGTAGTGACAAGTTCTGAGTAGACGTCAGTGCACCATATGTGCAGTAAAACAACTGGTTGCGAGGTGTGTGCACTACATGCGACAACTGGGCAGAAGGTATGTGCACAACAACCAGTGCAAATGTGTACACAGAGCAACAATGCTTCCAACCGGTTATCCGCGAAAATGTCTTAGCGGTACGCCAAAAATGCCTACTAATCTCCGAATGATTTCAGCCCAACACTGTCGTTAATCTCGAAGCAAGCACGATGTCGCAGTAGCTCAAAATTGTCATTTTACTACATGCAATTTAACAGATCTCAAAATCTGTTCTTGAATTTAAAGAAAACGAAAAAAATGTCCACAGATAAAACTGGCTGTCACCCAAAAATAACAATAAATGATGAAGAAATTGAAAATGTCACAAACTTTGAATATCTAGGCTCTATAATAAACAACAATGGAGACTGTTCGACAGAAATTAAAAGGAGGATGGCCATAGCAATGCAAAGATTGAACAGCCTTAAAAGTCTATGGTTAAGCACCAGCAAGGAGATAATAATTAGAATTTTGAGAGCGGGCATTTTCCCTGTGGCTACATACGGGTGTGAGTCGTGGACTATCTCTCAGTCCTTAAGAAAGAGAATAGGGGCTTTTGAGCTGAAATGCTATAGAAAGATTCTCAGAATATCTTGGACAAAGAAGTTGAGAAATATTGACATCTTAAAAGATCTGAACATCAAGGAAGATTGGCTAAATAAACAGCATCCTTTCTCGAAAGCTGAAATATTTTGGTCATATCAAGCGCCACGACGGATTGAAAAAAATTATAGCAGAAGGCATAGTACCAGGAAAGAGGGACAGGGGCCGACCGACACGAAGACGGGCACAGGATATAAGTGACTCCTTGAGTGTGAAAGTTCATGAGGCGCGAGAACTGGCGAGAGACCGAGTTTCTTTCAGGCAGATTGTGATGAGAGCGACGTTCTGCAAAGGATCTGCTACATGATGATTTAACAGATAGATAATTTCTACATTAATATACGTATATATATATATATTTTTTTTTAATCTGTCAGGTGGTCCAGGAAACAATTCCCCGTGTTTTCCCTGTCCATGGTTAAAAACAGGCTGAAGAAAATCCCAAACAACTAACCCTCACACTATATTCTTTCTTCAACGTTATCACTGTCATGGTACGGCCGTTTTGTTTTTAATCTAAAGAAATATCTTTGAAAGTCACAACGGGTGTATCTGTCCAGAAGACAGTATATAATATTTGGGGCGTCTCACGTGATAAGGTTTTTCTTTTGTTTGTTCAAATCAAGATATGTGGGGTTAGCAAACGCCCTTGACAGTCTTGCAGACGATGTGCTGGAAATTAAAATGTCAGTCGATATCAATGACAGCGGGATATCTGGAAAATTCCACAGATCCGCACAGTTAAGAGGAGCGGCTGGCCGAACGGATAGAACGCTGGGTTCTCAAGCATACTCACTAAAGGTGGGGATGTTTTTCTCTTGGGTGGCAAAAATAAAATTCTAACCTGCACAGTCCGTGGCGACAGCACCAGCAATGCAGCCCTAAATCCTCAGGCTCAAAGACACCCCCCCCCCCACCCACACACACAACACTGCAGAAATGGTAAATACAAGAAGTAACAGCAAAAGGGGGGGGGGGGGGGGGGGGGGCGTTAAAATGTGTCCAATCTGTAAAATTCCAGAAACAGTTCAAAAGAACAGCTGCTAGTAAATTGGCTGGTCTTGAAAGGGTTAATAATGAAAATTGTACATTAAAGTTGTCTGCTTATTAAAGGGTTGAACAAGACGATTGTATAGGAAGTTGTGTGGTTTTGTAAGTGAAACGACGATTATATAGTAACATGTCTGGTTAGGTGTACAAATGATGATTGATAGTAATCTTGTCTGGTGCTGGGAGTGACACAAGATTATTGTATAGTAAGATGTTTGGTATTTGAAGTGAGAGTTGTGAGAGCCGTCGTGTAGCAGCCAGAAGCTCGCCTGTGGAT
Source organism: Candidula unifasciata (assembly GCA_905116865.2). Classification (NCBI taxonomy): domain Eukaryota; kingdom Metazoa; phylum Mollusca; class Gastropoda; order Stylommatophora; family Geomitridae; genus Candidula; species Candidula unifasciata. The sequence continues at coordinate 139,480 of CAJHNH020001696.1, forward strand.
CCGAAGGGCTTGGGTTCGAAGCCGGACTTTTTTTTTCAAGTACTTTGGCTCCCAGGTCGACCCAGCCTTGAGTGGGTACCAAGTAAATCCTGGGAAGTAAAGACGACCAGCGTGATGCTGACCACATTACACACGAGTGATGACTGGTCGAACAAATAAATTTTTAGATCTAGCTCTGTACGTCCAATATGTCTAAAGTAGTGGGGAAAAGTGGTCTTTACTTACGTGAAGCACTTATAGAATTCTACATGGTTATGAAAGGGTTCAAATGATACAGTAAGCTGTCTGGTTATGATAGGGTTAAAACGACTGTTTTGTAAGCCTGTTTGGTGCTGAAAGTTATACAAGAAAACTGTAAAGTAAAGTGTATGGTGCTAAAAAAGTTTTTTTTAAGCCATTGTAAAGGCACTTTTCGGCGCCGAAAGGATTAAAAATGTCAATTGTATAGTAAGTTTTTGAGCCCCGAACGTGTAAAAAATGGACTGTGTAGTAAGTTGTCTAGTCCTGAAAGGATAAAAAATAGCAACAGTGTAGTAAGTCGCCTAGCTATAAAAGGGTAAAAAAAAATGCCAACTACCTTATCACTGTGTTGGTAAGTGTAGCCTACTGCATTAGTGCAGGTGTATTTACGGCCCTACTAGTTACAGAGTTTACACAAGCAGTGCTGGGTGTGTCTGCACTGTTTGTCATGCTCTGGTTAACGAAGAGAGGTATGAACAATCGCGTCTGTACTAGGAGAAATAACATCCCGTTGAAGCAGTAAATCACGTACAGCTGCTGCAGCAACAACACACGACATAGGTGTAGTTAGCATGTTGACAACAAGTTGGTCAGTGTCTGTGACTTAGGAAGATACGATAACTTCGAAATGCCCCGTTCGATTCAGCTACCGACGATCTGCAATGATTCTGACAATAGTATGAAATTTCAACCATTCTTCTTCTTTTCCTCACTGTAGATGGAGGGGGGAAGGGGGGGGGGGGGGAGGAGGACCCCCTGTCCCTAACAAATATGACTTAAAAAACTAATTAAAGTGGGTTTTTTTAAGGCAGTAATTTTGACAGCCTAGGAAATATAAAGACAGAAATTATGAAACACATCGACAAGGCATCAGCAGTTTTTAAAAGCCTGAACAAAATATGGAACTCTAAATGTAAAAAGAAAAGCAAAACAAAAATTATAGTATTTTCCATTCGTGTCATTTCACTTTCAACACATACCAGTGACAGTTGCGCAATCACTAAAGACAAGGAGCAAAAGTAAAATGCATCTGAAAACAAATGCCTGAGGAAAATGTTGAACATTTGATAAATTCAAGAGGGGTGAAGAAATAAGAGAAATCACAAGGCAACAACTGGTAACAACAGTTATAAGACAAAGAAACTTGCATTACATTGGGCACATCATGAGAAGAAACAAACAGAGAATCACAAACAGGCACTGAAATGAGAAATAAAGGGATAGAGGAGGTGAGGACGTCAAAAAACTTGAACATTGACGAGAGAGGCCAAAGATGCTGGACTGGATTCCATACAGGACATCGAAGAGGCTGCATATGACAAAACGGAATGGAAGAACAGACTGCGAGCCCTATGTGACATATAATGGAATGAATAAAAGGTATGTTAGGCTGAAATCACAGTCTAGCTGTAAACCACACCATAATGCACCAACAATAAACGACCTTAACAGCACAAGTATTGGGAATATAAGGTTAGATCTATATTTGTATAGACCAATCAGCACTTGGTGGGTGATGTGGTCAGCATCACGCTGGCTGCCTTTACTTCCCAGGACTGCACCTGGTACCCACTCAAGGCTGGGCCGACCTAGGGGTCAAGGTCATAAAAAAAAAAATCCGGCTGTGTCAGGGCGCGAACCCATGATCGACCTATCCGCAGGCGGGTGCGCCAACGCCATGGTGACTCCCTTAACAGCATAAGGCGAACATCATTTTCAGCGATTTAGATTAACATAAATGTGGAGAGCCACCGGAACTATGCAGCTGTGTTGACACTCCTTCTGTGACTCAACAGAGGAGACTTAGCCAAGAAATCGATTTAAGTTTACAGTAACCTCCCACAAGACACCCATGCTCTGAACTGCTCCCAGTATTTCACAGAGCATCAACAAGTACACATCCAGCATAAACACAGCCAAAGGGACCCTCTGGCAGACGACCCTCGAAAGCCAACCACAGACACCAACAGCCAACCATTAATCACTAGCAACACTAGGTCACATTCACACATTCTGAATCATTTCATTAAAAAAAAAAAACAAGCAAGGAGAAAAGCATACAGGGAATTGTGTAATTGTAATGGGAAGAAAAAAAATTATAAACCTCACAAACGTTTATATATTATGTTTGGATAACTTAGCTCTTTGTCTCATAATCCCTGTGTGGGTTCTGAGGCCCCATTGTGGGGAAAACAAGAATAGACCCACTGGCTCCCCAGCTAGTATTTCATGCGTTGTTATGGACACATGGGCAGTAGCTGATCACACAAGATGCATTGTCTGGGACACACGGGCAGTAGCTGATCACACAAGATGCGTTGTTATGGACACATGGGCAGTAGCTGATCACACAAGATGCATTGTCTGGGACACACAGGCAGTAGCTGATCACACAAGATGCATTGTCTGGGACACACAGGCAGTAGCTGATCACACAAGATGCATTGTCTGGGACACACGGGCAGTAGCTGATCACACAAGATGCGTTGTTATAGACACACAGGCAGTAGCTGATCACACAAGATACATTGTCTGGGACACACAGGCAGTAGCAGATCACACAAGATGCATTGTCTGGGACACACGGGCAGTAGCTGATCACACAAGATGCGTTGTTATAGACACATGGGCAGTAGCTGATCACACAAGATGCGTTGTTATAGACACATGGGCAGTAGCTGATCACACAAGATACATTGTCTGGGACACACGGGCAGTAGCTGATCACACAAGATGCATTGTCTGGGACACACAGGCAGTAGCTGATCACACAAGATACATTGTCTGGGACACACAGGCAGTAGCTGATCACACAAGATGCATTGTCTGGGACACACAGGCAGTAGCTGATCACACAAGATACATTGTCTGGGACACACAGGCAGTAGCAGATCACACAAGATGCATTGTCTGGGACACACAGGCAGTAGCTGATCACACAAGATGCATTGTCTGGGACACACAGGCAGTAGCTGATCACACAAGATGCATTGTCTGGGACACACGGGCAGTAGCTGATCACACAAGATGCGTTGTTATAGACACATGGGCAGTAGCTGATCACACAAGATGCGTTGTCTGGGACACACAGGCAGTAGCTGATCACACAAGATGCGTTGTTATAGACACATGGGCAGTAGCTGATCACACAAGATGCGTTGTCTGGGACACACAGGCAGTAGCTGATCACACAAGATGCATTGTCTGGGACACATGGGCAGTAGCTGATCACACAAGATACATTGTCTGGGACACACAGGCAGTAGCTGATCACACAAGATGCATTGTCTGGGACACACAGGCAGTAGCTGATCACACAAGATGCGTTGTTATAGACACACAGGCAGTAGCTGATCACACAAGATACATTGTCTGGGACACACAGGCAGTAGCAGATCACACAAGATGCATTGTCTGGGACACACAGGCAGTAGCTGATCACACAAGATGCGTTGTTATAGACACATGGGCAGTAGCTGATCACACAAGATGCATTGTCTGGGACACACAGGCAGTAGCTGATCACACAAGATGCATTGTCTGGGACACACAGGCAGTAGCTGATCACACAAGATGCGTTGTTATACGGGCAGTAGCTGACACATGGGCAGTACTGACACACAAGATGCATTGTCTAGGACACATGGGTAGTAGCTGATCACACAAGATGCATCGTCTGGGACACATGGGTAGTAGCTGATCACACAAGATGCATTGTCTGGGACATACAGGCAGTAGCTGATCACACAAGATGTGTTGGTAGGGACTGAAAGAGTTAATGAGTCAGGTGCCATCTCCACAATAAAGGAAAGCTTGCACAGGATCTCCAACACACTTTGCCTCTAACTCTGCTTGTACCCTCCCTGTCTCGCTACTTCTAGTGATCAGAAACCGATTTTTGTGTTTGGTCCTTGATGTGGAATTGTTACTACTTTTCCCAGTAGTGAGTGTGTGTGTGTCTGTCTGTATGTTGTGCTATGAGTACTGTGAGCATTGTGTTATGTGTGGGAGTGTTATATATGTGAATGTTGTGTATGTGAGTGTTGTTTCTGTGCGAGTGTTGCGCCTGAGTGAGTGTTGTGCCAGGGTGGGTTTCTATGCTAACAATGCCAGTTGCAATCTCTAGTAAAAGTAGAGATTTATCCATCGTCCACTCTTAGCCCCTGATGAATGATGTCTATCAAGGTGTGGATACTCTGTTCTAATGCACTGTACACTTGATCCCAGAGAGCTTTCACTATGTCCACTTGATCCCAGAGAGCTTTCACTATGTCCACTTGATCCCAGAGAGCTTTCACTAAGTCCACTTGATCCCAGAGAGCTTTCACTATGTCCACTTGATCCCAGAGAGCTTTCACTATGTCCACTTGATCCCAGAGAGCTTTCACTATGTCCACTTGATCCCAGAGAGCTTTCACTATGTCCACTTGATCCCAGAGAGCTTTCACTATGTCCACTTGATCCCAGAAAGCTTTCACTATGTCCACTTTATCACAAAGTAGCTCACTGCCCGCCCGTGTGTCACCGGGGCCCTCACGGAAAGTGAAGAATAGTGACACTGCACCCTACCAGGCATGTCGTAAGAGGCGACTAAGAGTAGGGTTGGGCTTGAGGTTGGCTGCCTCATCATGTAAAAACAATAGCCACAAAAACCAACCAACCATGGATAAGTCAAAAAGAGAAGCAAGTAAAACCCAGCCAACCAAGATGAGGGGAGGCTCTTCAAGTAGAAGAAGTATGACACGGTGTGGAGAAAGCCCTAAGCATCCGGATCGTTGACGTACCTCCTCTCAGCTAGGAAAACAAAACACATGGAGAAGAAAGCTGGAGAATGAAATTAGAAAGATGGGGAGGACATGGAGAGAGCTTCAAGTAATGGCAAAGGATAGAACGATTTGGCGTGAGTTGGTTGAGAGCCTATGTTCCATTGGGGGATAGAAAGGCAGAAGAAGAAGCTCACTGCCCAGAGGAGTGACAGCAGCCAATATATCTGCTTGTATATTTCTAGCACAGAAAATTTTAGCTTTAAAATCCATCAGATTATGAATGGCATGAGTAGGCTGTGGGCCTATGCTTCAGAAGAAATTGAAAGGTAGAATAACAGATGATGTTAATGCATAATTGACTAATTTTAACTGATTTACTACCAGACTAAGGAGCGAGTGAGTGTCGTTCAACCCCACAGATGATAATCACCCAGGCACCAAGTCCCAGAAACCCCGCTCAACCGTTAGGTGACTGTGTGTGAAATAGCAAAAAAAAAATTGTCCATTCTGGGGCGAAGTTAATTCATAACCAAGAAGTGATTACCAACTATTTATAATATTCTCTTTCTTGCTACCCCATCCAGTATAATACTTTAGCTGTAGAATCAAAAATAAGCATGGCCAAGTCTGCAAAGGCATTAATGATCTGGTAGAGAGCCTATGCTCCACCAGGGTGATTAGTGATGATTATCCTCACAGCACTTGGGACAGACCCATAGATGCTTTGGTAATCAGGTAATTGCAGGTAAAGGTAAAGTTGGGAGATGTGAACCAGCGTCCTTCACACAGTTATAAACCATAAGTGCTCTGCCACCAGTACGGACAGCTGATAAGAAACTGTTTGCCTGTGTCGCCATCTGCACGAAGCTCCGTAGCTACAGCGACGTTCCTCCATTTACCCAAGAGTGTTAACTCTGTTACACATTTCCTAGAGGCTGGGTGAATCCCGGGAAAAGCCTGGTTTTAAATACCGGCTGTGGGCTGCAGCAAATCACAGCTAGATCAGGAAATCACAGGTCCAACTGTGCAGCAAACAAGTTATCCTTGAGGTACTATTGCTTCTGTGCCAACAAAAAGCCCATCACTGGCCCTTGTCTTCTTCTTCACATTCATGGGCCTTAAAGTCCAGTGGAAAGTTCCGGCTGTTCGTTCATCTCTGGACTTAAGTTTTGTTCCAGAGCCTGACGTGTGCATATCCAGTTTACAGATTCAACCTATCTGTATGCAGACAGCTGGTTCCTTGCCTCTCAGGCAGATGCACTCCGACTTTGAAAGAAGCCCCCAGTTAGTCGACTCTTATGACATGCTTGTTGGGGATGAACTGGGTCTTTTCTTGTTTTACTCACAATAGGGTTCTGGAACATATATAGAGAACTGTCACTTGCGAAAAATATGTTGGAAGAGAGAGACAGACTTTCATCCTGGCACAGAGAGATGCTAGCAAATGCTGGAGATTATGATATATGAAGGTTAAAGTTGAAAAGATCAGCTTCATTGTACCTGGTTTTATCCCATATGGCCTATATGGCTTGGGTGCTCTCTGCAAAGATAGCGTTGCATAAAGCATGAACACTGTAGCCCCAACAATGACCCCATGGAGTCTCCGTAAAAAAAAAACACGAACCGAACAGTGCGGCCAATAAACAAACCCACGACCTTCAAAGCACAAGCCAGATGGCTAAGATCACATCACTGGTGAAACCCCTGAGATACAAATGAAGCCTGATCACTCATGCTGCTGCTGCTGATAATGATGATGATGATAAATATAACAATGTCTGACATACCTGCTCAGCGAGGAGTGCTGCCACATCTGGATCAGACTTTTTCAATGCATGCAGCTTGACAATCAAAGGGTGGCTGTAAATAGAAATAATGTTACATGTTTAACTCTTTCAGTCCCAAGAAGTTTGTATTTTAACCTTTTTTATCCCAAGCAGCTGGTTGACCTTAAAAGCCATAAATACTTCAGTTTGTAGGAGTTCTCAAAAAAGTTACCAGGAAATCTGGCTCAACAATGAAGGGAAAGGTGAGATAGATTTACAATCAGACAGTAAATGGTACCATCTACTCTGAAACTCTCCATCTGCTGCTGAAGATGGTGACAGAGCGCTTTATGAGAGTTACCTGAGTGCTACGATGCCGATTCTCAATTCAACATTCAATCCAAAGACATCTTGTTACCGAAGTAGTTAAACTAATAATTCAGATACTACTTCTTTTTTTCCTTGTTCACCGGCTATAAGCTCTGGCGGATAGTCTTGGCTGTTCATCCATTTGTGCCAGGGCCTGAGTTTTGTGTGACATCCGTTTAACCGGCTTCGTAATGCCAGGGTGCCAGGTTCGATCCCAGCAGCGGGCCATGCGCCTTGAGTTGGTTTCAACAGCGGTATCAAGAAAGCCGACCGTCCAGAAAGTAATGGCAAACTACTAGACGTAAAATTGCCTAGAAAAACCCCGCATAAGCCAGGGGCTGTTGGGTTTGGTTCTGCAACGTCCAGTAAAGGATACGCAACTAAATGTTTTACTGGCTCATTTGTGTGCAGTTGGTTGTTCCTTGCCTCTCGGGTAGATATACTCTGACTTCAAAAGAAGCCCATAATTAGTCGACTCCTACGACATGCTTGCTGGGGAGGCAGTGGGTCTATTCTTCTTTCCCCCCCACAATGAGGCCCCGGGCAGAAGACAATCAGCATGTCCTTTACAGAATGTTGCTCTCTTTATGGGACACCTGAAAATCTCCCTTCCTCTAGCCAATTCTCCAGCCCTCTGTCCTGTCATAGCCAATATATCTTTAATGTAATGTATCCACCTCTGTGGCGGTTGGCCACTGCTTCATTTTCTAGAAACTGCATCCTCCATTACCGTTCTCCCCAGACCATCATGGCGCTTGATATGTCAAAATACCCCAGCTTTTGGGAGAGGATGCTGTTTATGAGCCAATTCTCCTTGACGTTCAGGTCAGACAGTATGTCTACGTTCTCTTCAGCAAGGGCATTATTCGTCTTTGGAATAACACAAAAAATGTATTGTGTGTGTCTTGTACTTCTTCCTTTGCCTTCTATCCCCTAATGGAGCATAGGCCCTCAACCAACTCAGGCCAAGTTGTTTTATCCTTTACTATTTCATGCAGCTTACCTCATGTCCTTCCCTCCTTTGTAACTACACTCTCTAGCTTCCTTCTCCAGGTGTTTTTCGGGTCTGCCTTTATTTCTATGTCCTTGGGAGTTCCAGTGCAAGCACATTCTAATTACACTGTTCTCAGGTTTTCTTAACGTGTCTACTATCCAATGCCAACGTCTTTTTTTCACCTCTTAGCACACTTGAACTTGTTTAGTTCTCTCCCAAAACCTGGCATTAGTGATCCTATCATACTATTTAATTCCCTATGTTCTGCACAAGCACCAGTAAATGAATGATTGTAGTTTATTTATAATTGTTTTAGTTGTGTTGTTTGGCAATGACAGAGTGAAATGATGAAAGCACAATCAATTGTTTGCTAAATGTTGTCCTTGCATAGTAAGTTAATTGGGAGTTGCAGTGGCATAGCAGCTAGATATACACCTGCAGATTTGAACGTCCTAGGTTTGGAACCTTGCTTTCTTAAAAAATGACCTTGGCTCCCGGCCATGAGTGGGCACCAAGTAATCTCCTGGGAAACAAAGGTGGCCGGTGTGATATTGACTTTATCACCCAACGAGTGCTGAGTGATTAATAAAATAAAGGTCTAGCCCTATATGTCCAATACACCTAAAGGCGTGGAAAAAGGTTCTTGACTTTGCCTTAGTTAATCAACAGATTATCCTCCTGCACACTGAAGCATGAACACTGAAGCATGAACACTGAAGCATGAACACTGAAGCATGAACACTGAAGCATGAACACTGAAGCATGCCACTCATATGTGCCAGGATCTCCTCGATATATCCTTCAGCATGTAGCGGCTGACAACACCAGTTCTGTGTTAGATTATTTGCCTCTGGTTTCCTGCACTGTGCTCTTTTCTGGCCACATCCCTTTTAACCTGTCTAAGGTTGAGTTCTGTGTGGTATGGATTATAGTAATGCATACTGCCTGTCTAGGGTTAAGTTCTGTGTGGTATGGATTATAGTAATGCATACTGCCTGTCTAGGGTTAAGTTCTGTGTGGTATGGATTATAGTAATGCATACTGCCTGTCTAGGGTTGAATTCTGTATGGTATGGATTATACTGTCTGTCTAAGGTTGAGTTCTGTGTGGACTGGATTACATTAAAGTAAACTGTCTGTCTAGGGTTGAGTTCTGTGTGGACTGGATTTTAGCAAAGTATACTGCCTATTTAGGGTTGAGTATCATGTCAACTGGATTTTAGCAAAGCATACTGTCTGTCTAGGGTTGAGTTCTGTGTGGACTGGATTATAGCAAAGTATACTGCCTATTTAGGGTTGAGTATCTATCATGTTGACTGGATTATTACAGAAGAACACTGCCATTTTAGGGCAAAGTTAGAGAAGGATTTGAGGAAAATACAG
>CAJHNH020001697.1:0-30000 GCA_905116865.2 Candidula unifasciata
ACATACATACAAATACAAATAAATCATAAACTACATACTACCCAAATACATACAAAACATACAAATACATACAAAAATAAAGAGTATAAAATTCATAATAAAACAAAAAAAAACTGCGGTTTCCCACGTTTTAACGACCTAGACAACCACCGGGTTGGAACAGAAAGGTTGCGACCGCGCTAAAATTTTGTGACGATAGTTAGTCAAAAACTTTAACCGGGTCTGAAAAAATGCACTGATGATGCTCTAAAACCTCTGGCCAGACTGTTGACCATGTATTTTTTTTTTTTATGCCCAAAAAGGGTAAAACTGGAATCTTTTTTGGTGGGTTTTACGAGATATTGAAAAAGATTATGATGATCTAAATGGGCACGTGAAAGTAGACGTGGAAAAAAACTGACGCTGGTATTTAACATTTTTATTGGGGGGGGGGGGGGGGAATGGGCGCCCCTGTGGGGGAGGGAAAAAAAAGGGGGGGGGGGGGGATTAAAAAATTTTTTTAGTATCATCCAAACCCCAAATCAGATGCAGTTCAGCTTAAAAAAACAAATTGTCACCCCCATTTTTGTTTTTTTTTGTCCCAGCTTAACCCACAAAATTTTTCCCCACTGTCCAAAAAAAATTGCACAGACTACAATCTTACCAAGGTCAATAGCATACATGCGCTTTAATTTAATAAGATTGCCGTCGGAAGTACCAGCACAAACAGTCCTGCACGAAAAATGTTATTCTTCGTCGATGGAAAAAGCAGGTACAACATATCAGTAGTCGCACATGTAATTAATTGCATATGGCACACTAGTCTCTATAAAGGGGACCGTTGTTTTTGAAAATTTTATCAACAAAAAAACAACGTTTGGGGAAGTCAAAAACACCCAAAAGAAATCCACAGTCAGGGGTTTTCGCCCCCACTCAAATCAGTAGCTGGGCGACAGAACTATTTCCTTTCAGTTTATACATAGAGAAATACGCAAAGGCTAATAATTGTTGGAAGCAAAAAAAAAGCCCCGCATAAATATAGGACTACAGGTTACACATAGGTCCTGACCCATATAAGACTACAGGTTTCACACAGGTCCTGAAACATATAAGACTACAGGTTACACACAGGTCCTTACCCATATAGGACCAGGTTACACACAGGTCCTTACCCATATAGGACTGAAGGTTACACACACGTCCTTACCCATATAAGACTACAGGTTACACGCAGGTCCTTACCCATTTAATACTACAGGTTACACACAGTACCTTACCCATTTAAGACTACAAATTACACACATGTCTTTACCCATATAATACTACAGCTTACACACAGAACCTTACCCATATAAGACTACAAATTACACACATGTCTTTACCCATATAATACTACAGGTTACACACAGGTCTTTATCCATATAGAACTACAGGTTACACACGGGTCCTTACCCATATAGAACTACCGGTTACATAGGTCCTTACCCATAAAAGACTGCAGGTTACAAACTGGTCCTTACCCATATAAGACTACAGGTTACACACAGGTCCTTACCCAAATAATACTACAGGTTACACACAGGTCCTTACTCATATAATACTACAGGTTACACACAGGTCCTTACCCATATAATACTACAGGTTACACACAGGTCCTTACCCATATAAGACTACATGTTACACACAGGTCCTTACCCATATAATACTACAGGTTACGCACAGGTCCTTACCCACATAAGACTACATGTTACACACAGTACCTTACCCATATAATACTACAGGTTACACACAGGTCTTTACCCATATAATACTACAGGTTACACACAGGTCTTTACCCATATAATACTACAGGTTACACACAGGTCTTTACCCATATAATACTACAGGTTACACACAGGTCCTTACTCATATATGACTACAGGTTACACACAGGTCCCTACCCATATAATACTACAGGTTACACACAGGTCCTTACCCATATAATACTACATGTTACACACAGGTCCTTACCCATATAATACTACAGGTTACACACAGGTCCTTACCCATATAAGACTACATGTTACACACAGGTCCTTACCCATGTAATACTACATGTTACACACAGGTCCTTACCCATATAAGACTACATGTTACACACAGGTCCTTACCCATATAAGACTACAGGTTACACACAGGTCCTTACCCATATAGTACTACAGGTTACACACAGGTCCTTACCCATATAGTACTACAGGTTACACACAGGTCCTTACCCATATAAGACTACATGTTAGACACAGTACCTTACCCATATAATACTACAGGTTACACACAGGTCCTTTTCCATATAGTACTACAGGTTACACACAGGTCCTTACCCATATAGTACTACAGGTTACACACAGGTCCTTACCCATATAAGACTACATGTTAGACACAGTACCTTACCCATATAATACTACAGGTTACACACAGGTCCTTTTCCATATAGGACTGCAGGTTACAACTGGGCGCTTTTGCCTTTACGGGTGACCTAATTATAACTTACTTTGAGGTTGAGCCTTGTTGGTGTGAGTTCCAGATTACGATTTTTAAATATCAGAATACATTGGTCAAGTAAACTTTTAGAAAGCAGTGCGAAGGGGACAAACTGATCGAACGACGCCCACGCTCCCACTCCCACTTTGCCGAGATAAATCTTTTTCTTTTTCCCATCTTTCTCTCTTTTTTTTCGTCTTCTCTGTAACGTTCGTCTTCATGCCAGTTCATGTGGGTATTCGAGGCACCGGGGGTGCAGATTTTCCACACCTCTTGATAGTGTTAGATTCAGTAAATTATTACCCTGACGTGACTTTAAATGTTATGTAGGACTGGTAATCAATTTCTCTATTCCGTTACCCGAAATGACATCCTTTTCTGCAAGTTTATGTAGTAATTTTGTGCAGAGCTGGCTCTATGCCTAGCCCATCTCCTTTCTTATTCGGGCTTAGGACCGGTATTGGCTGAGATGATAGTGTTAGATTGAGAACCATAACTCTCCTGTCCCAGCCTACAGACATGGTGCTATTAGCATGTCTATTTGATCAAAAACTGTGCCACTAAATATGTAATCTTCGTTTTAGCAGCCCGCAGCGTAGGAAGTATTAATGTTCTGGTTGTAAACCCATTAGCATTACGGCTTGTTGGAGATTAAGCTTTGAAGAGAGGAGACATCTTCTTAAGTGCCACTCGAAGTGTGAGAGCATGAACAGGTTTCAAGGTATCAAGGGGAATATCGACATCAGTGCACTGGGATTAATCCCACAAGACTCCGTCTACCTCCACGGAATGGCTTGCGATTGCGACTGCCCAGAGCGTCGCGCAAAAGCAAGAATTCCCTAGCAGTGCGAGATCAAAAGATGTTTTTAGAAATAGTTTGAAATGAGTCACAAAGTGTCAAAATCTTTTTAAGACACACTGTAGTTATTTTTTAAAAGTTTTTTTTTTTTTTTAAGTACCAGGGTACTCAGCTGTACTTTCATTACTGACACTTTACAAGTTACAAACAAAGAACAACGGTGATCACAACACTGGTAAAATATTTCATCCAACATCACAGATCCATATGGTTTGGTCATTTGGTAAAAATGGAACAAATGTAGCCAAAAGCTAGAACGAAGTACATGAGAACATCAGGCGAAAGGGACTCCTCTCTGCGACGCATTACGGCGTGAGCAGGACTAAAGAAGGAGAAGATACGAGTTATGACCCAGCTTGAAATACCACCAGGCAATGTCCGGGGAAATAAAGGTGGCCAGCCTGATGCAGACCGTATTAACTATTGAGTGTCGATTGGTCTAGAACCTCATGTCCCGATGTGCCATTAGCGTAGAAAGGGCACTTTAATTACTAAAAAAATAAAACAAAATAATTACCAGTTCCACATTTAATTACCTTTCCTGCCTTACTGTTTTTCTTTCATATTCATGCATTCTTTTTATATTGATACGTTTACTTATTCTATCTTATTGTTGTATTGTTTAACTTACCAAGACTCAGACTGTCAAATCTTGATGATACTGAACTTCGAGATAACGACAGTTGGTACTACCTCTTCTCTGGTAACACCGAATAATGGGCAGCATATAAACAAACAAAAAAGACTCACGTTAGGTTCATCAAAGAAGAATGTATTGCAACAGAAGGTACTTGGCGAATATTTGGCCAAACCTTCATTGTTGTACCGGTTGATGCGTGTATTCTAGGCAACGAGCGTGCAGATTATCTTGCAGACACTGCTGTTGCAATAGCAGGCTTGATACTGAAGAGAAAGCGATGTTAATAATGACCCGCTCAGCACTTACCACTTTTGCACGCTGGCTGCCTCTGATAAAGTTAACAACAATATATTTAGAATGAGGCATGCCACAGAAGCTGCTTGCTCAGAAGAATAGTACCCTGTCTTATAGAGAAGGTGTCAGCCAAGGTTAAGGGCCAAATATGCCCTGCCATAACATTAAGTTCTGAGGTTGCATCCCCTCGTTCTGTGAAAAGGCTAGTATACTCCCCAGTGGGCTCTTCCGCCTGAACCGTTGTCACAGTGTGGATTGTCGTTAATCTTCTTCTTCTTTGCGTTCACCAGCTGTACACTCTGGCAGAAAGTTCTGATTTGTGTTTAGTTAGGATTATCACCGTTGCACTTCCAGATCCATAGCTGCTCTAATCTTCTTCTCAGAAACTCCACAAACTATAAAGGTAATGATGAGACCTTTTCTGTGTTGATTAATCAGACATCCTGTCCCTTTGTTGAAATGTTAATTTCTTGCAGCTCCAGGTTGCACCCCCAGGTCCATCTGCCTAGACACGGATACAGAGTCGTGTCCTGTGACGTATATATAAAAGCAAAAGGTCGGACTCTTTTCAATTCACATCAGAGACCGGGTCGTCCACTGGCTCGGTGACAGATGACTTCGTCGTCGCTGGGGACATTATTTGGGTCTGTCTCCTTTGATCGCATCAACACTGCAGGAGTTCTATTCAAGGCTCTTGGTGACCGGCAGTACTAAGCCATTTTATATGGGGCACACTACCTAGTCACAATTATAACCTAAAGCTCCCCCTTCAGAATGCTGATTGAACGTGGCAATTTGTTTTCCTCCAGAAAAGCACCACATTTAGTTGCGTATCCTTAACAGGACGTTGCAGAACCAACCAGAGCAATTTTTTGCTCTGTTTGGTTTTTCTAAGCAAATTTTACGTTTAGTAGTCTGAAATTGCTGCTGAACAGTCAGCACTCGGTACCATTGTCGAAACCAACGCAATGCCTGCAGCTGGAATCGAACCCAGCACCCTGGCATTACAAAGCGCACTGGCAACGCCTAAGTCACAGACGCCGACAAAGCCCCAAATTTTTTTAATTAATATCTATCCTAAAGCAGCCATCTTAGACTAAAGTAGCAGTTGTCTCTGAGGAAAGCCACATGGGATCAAACAGGGTGCAGTAGAAGTCGAGCCTCTCAACTTTCAACTTGATTTGGGCTCTGCCGTTTCCCTTCCCCTCAACTTTCCGGCTGCCACAACGTATTCCATCTTCTTCTTCTCATAGGGCGCCTATAAATGTAAATTTTTTTCCCCTTCTGGTGTGGGTAATCAGATCTCTTTGAGCAATAATTTTTGTTCCTTAAGATATCTAGATTATCCACCCCCCCCCCCACCCCCTCTACCTGTCCACTGCGTTCTAATAATTTATTTACAAAGCAAATCTTTGTCCTGGAAGTCGCACTGGGACGTACCTGCGTACAGAATACAAATCTTGAAACTCACATCCAAAATGCATATTTTAAGAATCGCTAGGGAGAGACAATCCAGATAACGGCATATCTCTTGTCTGTATATGTATTGATAATATGCGTTGCTGACATCATCTGATAACTTCCCGTTGTTTGACATCTCGAAATGTAAACATGTTTCAATATTGGCCGGCGCTGATGGCAGCAAAATATAATCACTAAAGTACCCGACGGCTTGGCTATACGAGTGCAGCTAGGTAAGAACACTGACCTGATCC
Organism: Candidula unifasciata; assembly: GCA_905116865.2. Taxonomy (NCBI): domain Eukaryota; kingdom Metazoa; phylum Mollusca; class Gastropoda; order Stylommatophora; family Geomitridae; genus Candidula; species Candidula unifasciata. Next base: position 6,008 of record CAJHNH020001697.1, read on the forward strand.
GTAATTTTTGTGATAGTGCGCGATGGCGGAACATGACCGTTTAGCTTAGCGGCAGGTCAAATTATAATGATAGTAATCTGAAAACATATACTTCCACCCTTAAAAGCGTTTTGGGTTATATGAAGTTGGTCATATAGTACGTTGCTTCAAAGATTTGCCACCATAGACTCAAAGAGTAAATCTTAAATCTCATACAATTTCTACTTCAGCCTGGAACAAGTTTTATTTCAAAATCAGAGAGTTAGAATAAGAAGCTTTCATTTAAAACTCGTCCCAATTTCTTTCGTACAAAAGCATGACAAAATATCAACAGATGTCGCAGAATTAAACAAAGCATTCGTGTTAAAAGAATTATGCACCATGGATTGATCACTATATTTCGCCATAAGTATTCAGGAAAGCATCTCATTGCCTAGGTAGGCAGCGAATGCCACCCGCAGAAGAAGACTGTGTTTTCTCATTGAACCAAGTGTTTATCGCATTCATGGCATGGTACTCTCTGTTAACAGATTTCTTTCTTGCTGCAGTTTCTTACGAAAAGCCTTTCGAACAGTCCCATTTGACCTAGTGAATTCTTCGCTATCGTAGGTATGCTTTGACAGCAGTTTAAATGTATTGTTACATCTATCTTGTCGATGGCTTTTCAGCTGTTGCAACAGTATGCCATTGACACCACCATGGACGATCTATCGTGTACTCGCATCGTTTTGTAAACATTGCCCAGTCGGTCACTATTGTCTTCAATACATATTTGTTACCGTCCGCTGCCTGAATTCTTCTATAAATGCCCACTGGTCATCCTTCAAATAAAAGAAAGGAAATCACCGCTTGTCAACTTCTTTGGACGAATTTTGAATCAACCAGGCCATTTTTTCAATGGCCAGGACCATTGAGTCATGGGACGATAAGCTCGTTCCGTTTTATTCATTGGTCAGTACTTAATCATAAGACATTGGTGACACGTTAGCGCAGGAAATAAGAAGCTCACTTTCAAATCCAGCTGCGACTCGCTGCAAACCACTGTCGGTGTTCGAAACCGGGCGGCTCCCGGGGTTTACTCCGCCTCTAGGATATGGGTACCAGAGTGATACTCTGGGGTAAATGGAGGAACGTCGCTGTAGCTATAGAGTTACGTGCTAACGGCGACACAGGCGGACAATTCTTATAAGCTGTCCGTACTGGTGGCAGAGCACTTATGTTTTATAAGCGTGTGCAATGACTCTGGTTCACATCTCCCGACTTTCCCTTTTTATAAGGCAATGACGTAATTACGCTCCGTGTGACAAGAACGGGTTTCAAATAAAAAGTTTGTTGCTTATCCTTTACAGGACGTTGCAGAACCAACCCCAACAGCACCTGGCTGTTGTGTGGTTTCTCTAGGCAAATTTACGTTCAGTAGTTTGCCATTACCTCTGGACGGTCGGCCTTATTGATACCACTGTCGCAACCAACGCAAGGCCCTTGGCCCGTAGCTGGGATAGAACCCGGCATTACGAAGCGTTCACATCGACTTAGTCACAGAGCCGACGTTTCAAATGGACGTTCCTAATACTTCCTGCTGTGACATACCAAGTCAGTGTGAGACAGAGTCAAATTATTGTCATGATAGGCCCTAACCACTATTTGGTGTCCCCTCCCCCATCCCCCTTTTTTTCCCTCCATGTATATGTAGTTCATAATACGAGTATAAACAATAATAAACAATGACATTTTTCAAAGTTAAACAAAACGTTGCTGCTGTTGTCATACCATGAAAAAATATTCATTTTACGGCAGTAGCAGAGCAAATTTAGTAATATATGCAAGATATACATAGTTTGTGGATTTTTAAAAGGCATATGGCAATGAACGTAGAAACAGTTTATAGAATGCTATCAAAGACATCTGGTTTACATTTCCACTTATTTTCAACTTGACCGTAGAGAAAAGTTGGAAAATGAAAGAAAGTGAAAGTAGACTACTATCTCTTTTGGAGTGAGTGAACATTACTGAGGCACAAATAGATCATTACTGTCTGAGGAGAATGGCGCTGCGGGGATCGACCAGGGGATCTAGCCGACGCTCAACTTTCAAGGTAAAGGCGAAACAGATGTACATTAAGACAGTTACTGGTGCCATCGGAATTGGAACTCTTTTCTTTCTGCTGAAGATGGAGACGGAGCCCTTATGGGGTTTCCTGAGTGCTATGATGTCAATTCCTAATTCGACATTCAACATTCAGATTTTACAATAGGACACCATCCTTGAAGATTGTGGACTTGGAAAAGTCCTGGCGATAATGTCCGCAGTCAGATTGATTATATTTTGATTTCAAGAAGATTCAGGGGCAGCTTAGTTGAAGCAAAGACTAGACCTGGAGCAGACTGCTTTAGTGACCATGTTACAGTTATAGGAAAGATTGGAATAAAACTAAAGAATAAACATGAAGTAGTAATCAAACTATTAGAAAAACTGAACATTAATGGAAAATATCTAAGAATAATACAAAATTTGTATTGGCAGATTACAGAAGCTGTAAGAATTAACAACTGTTTAGATACATTTTAGACCATAAACAGAGGCGTACGACAGGGATGTGTACTGTCACCTGATTTATTTTCAATATACAGTCAATATATAAAGAGATCTTTACTAGATATTCCCGGAATTGTGGTTGGTGGGAATAATATAAATAATTAACGTTATGATAGAGTCTTGATAGCAACAAATCAGAAAGAACTACAGGAAATGATAGACATTGTGGTGGTTGAAAGTGGAAGAATAGGCCTCATTTTTTAATAATGAAAAGACAGAAGTAATAGGCGTATTAAAGAAAAAGATTATTTATAAATGTATGATAAAAGTCAATGGTGTTAATTTTGGACAAGAACATAAATGTAAGTCTCTGGGCACATAGATAACATCAAATGGAAGATGCATCACCGAAAATAAAAAACAGAATAGGACAGGCAAAAACTGAATGTTATAAAATAAAGAAATTCTTATTCAATATATCTCTGTCATTGAAGGTAAGAACAAGGATTCCTGCTTGCTAGTTTAAACATAAGTCCTGGACAATCGGTTGACAGGCCAAACAATTTCTTGAGGCCTCAGAGATGTGGTTTTACAGAAGAATGCTTAAAATACATTGGACAGCCCAAAAAGAGCAACCAAGAGGTTTTGAAAGATGCGGAAGCCCAAAGACAACTTATCATAGACATCAGAAGGAGACAGTCATCATTTTTCGGCCATGTTATGAAAAGATGAAAAATGGAACATGTTGTGACTACTGGAACGCTCTGTGGAAGAAAGGTTAGAGGAAAGATAGCGAGAGAAGATTCTTGACAGTCTTGTTGCAAGGCATAGAAGTGTGTCAGCACATGAACTGATACATGCTGCAGGAGATCGCAGACTGTGGAGAGGCAAGATCGCTAAAGCCAGTAGGCAAGGCATCTGATGATGATGATGATAATATAGGAGAAACCACCAGAATACTTCGCTATGCGGATGACATTAATATCGTCGCAGAAAATGAACTAGAGACCGTAAAAACACTGACCGGCTTAAAGAAAGCAGTTACAAATTTGGGACTAATTATCAATGAACGCACTGGCCCGCTGGGCACTTGTCCCGGGGCACCACGATCACAGGCTCCCCATGCTAATCTGTCAAGTGACTTGCCACAGATAAAAATGACATTCCTGAGAGTGGTTCTCGTAGGGGCGCCAGCATACTGTTTTGCCCAGGGGCCTATAATGTTAAGGCGGTTGGGGGGGGGGGGGGGGGTGGAAAACATGAATAATGTATGTGGCCCCCCCCCCCCCTCCCTCTTGAGTGAGGCCTTAAGCACGTGCTTAATTATGCTTAAGGGTTAATCCGACATTGGGGACGGTTATTACTTCAATCTCAGAGAGTTACTACTGCAGTTTCTGAGAATTATTACTTCGGTCTGTAAAAGTTACTACTTCAACCTCTGTTGGTTATCACTTCAGTCTGTGATAGTTATTTCCTCAGTCTTTGAGAGTTATTACTTTGGTCTCTGTGAGTTATTACTTCATTCTTTGAGACTTATTACTAAGTCTTTGAGAGTTATCATTTCGGGCTCTTAGAGTTATTACTTCAGTCTCTGAGAGGTGATACTTCGGTCTCTGAGAGTTATTACTTCAGTCCCTGTCTCTGAGACTTATTACTTCAGTCTATGAGAGTTATTGCTTCAGTCTATGAGAGTTAAAACTTCAGTCTATGAGAGTTATTGCTTCAGTCTATGAGAGTTATTGCTTCAGTCTATGAGAGTTATTACTTCAGTCTCTGAGACTTATTACTTCAGTCTATGAGACTTATTACTTCAGTCTATGAGAGTTATTGCTTCAGTCTATGAGAGTTATTACTTCAGTCTATGAGAGTTATTGCTTCAGTCTATGAGGTTTTTTGTTTCAGTCTATGAGAGTTGTTACTTTAGTCTATGAGAGTTTTTACTTCAGTCTATGAGAGTTATTACTTCAGTCTATGAGAGTTACTACTTCAGTCTATGAGAGTTAATACTTCAGTTTATGAGAGTTATTACTTCAGTCTATGAGGGTTATTGCTTCAGTCTATGAGGGTTATTGCTTCAGTCTATGAGAGTTATTACTCAGTCTATGAGAGTTATTACTTCAGTCTATGAGAGTTATTACTTCAGTCTATGAGAGTTATTGCTTCAGTCTATGAGAGTTATTGCTTCAGTCTCTCTGAGTGTTATTACTTCAGTCTATGAGAGTTATTACTTCAGTCTATAAGAGTTATTACTTCAGTCTATGAGAGTTATTACTTCAGTCTATGAGAGTTATTACTTCAGTCTATGAGAGTTATTACTTCAGTCTATGAGAGTTATTACTTCAGACTCTCTGAGTGTTATGTCTTCACCACGGCCTTCTCTATTAATAAATAGCTCAAGATGGGCGTGGTCTTCACCAGATATATGTAGGTGGGAATAATGTTGTATAGACCAATCAACAAGCTATGGGTGGATGGGGTCCGGCCTCACATAGCTCGCTGAGATGTATTTAACTGTGAATGCCCAAAAAGGTCCATGTAGTAAGCAATTAACAAAGTATGTAGGTTCCCAGTCTTCTTCCTACTACAGTTGAGCCCACTGACTAAGTCAACAATTGTCTCTAATCTCGTCTTTTATCATCGTTATCACGATATTTTCTCGTAATACATCACCAATGCCTTAGGAGAGACAAAACAATGTGAGGTTTTCAGTTTCATGGAAGATTATTTTTCCCTGTGTGTACAATTAGAGCAGCGAGACATGAAATCCATGCGGGAGTCATCTGTCGTTACATCAGCCAGTACAGAATGGAAGTTGTTGGCCCAAAAACACTTGGAGAGATACTCAGGAAGAGGTCGGATCACTTATGGTCATGTCCGATGTGCGATGAAGATGATCTAAAAATTGAACAATGAACAGTTTGTCGTTACATGTCATACAGTTCTCATAGTAGTCTTTCATTACATTCTACCTCTGGAAGTTATTTAGAAAGGGTGGATGGAATCCCTTCCAGAACCTTCTGCTTCTCCCATCATTTCTGTTTTACCTGCCTTTATTTACCATTGTGGGTTAGGGGGCTGCCTGGTCTCGAGGCGTGGTGTCCGCCTCGAGCGCTAGAGGTTCCAGGTTCCATCCCCGCTAAGAGCTGGGATTTTTCACGTGATCGTGGACTACTGAAATCCCCCTGGTCTCTAGGTAGTGAGATCAAACGCCCGTGTACATTGCTGCGCACGCAAAAAAAAAAAAAAAAAATCCCTTGGCAGCTTGAAATCGAAAAGAGTAGCCTAACGGCGCTGCGCGGGCAAAATTTAGAGCTAATAATCTACCCAAAGTATTCCAGGATACTCGCCGGTGCTACAGAGCTTGTCCACTGTTTTTAATTTTTTTCGGATTCAGACTTCAGTTAGAAGAAGAACGGAGTACTTATGGGTTACTACCCGTGTGTCATGATGTTGATCTGATGTTCAAATTCCTTTTTTTTTTTTTTTTTTATAAAAAAAATTAATAAATATACAGTGTTAATGTTTGTTCGAATACGTGATATTGTAGATTATTTGTAATTTGTTGATAAAAGCGGTCTCGCTGCTATGTTTATTTATTATCGTTTGCATCTGTGATGTTGTGAAGAGGACTTGTTCTACTTTTCGTTTGTTTGATGTCTTTTCATTACCACGTTTTAGGGCAAAATACGAAAAAATTGTGAGGGGGAAGGGGAGGGGTGTCTTTTTCAGGTCAAGATCCCCCTTTCCCCTACAAAAACCACCCATCCCATTACCAAGGGTTTGAATCAGTGTCTCCAGCATAAACACCCAGCGTTGTAGTCGCTCGACCAACCGCTCCACACTCGACTGACTTACATATCTTTTACCCCAGTTCCTGTCTGAATGTAACTACTGCAGACACAACCATTATGCACTTAAAAAAAACAGGATCTAGTTAAACGGATTATCGAGGGAAATCCCCCGAAGACTGTATTATGTTCACATCAGTTTAGTGCACGTTTTTGTGTCAATGTCTTTACTCACCGAGAGAATTCTGTGTTGGTATGATGATCAAATTGTATCTAATTGCCCCAAAAGCACAGCATCTCGTCTGTCTTCACCCAAGTAGCCTGCATTCCTTCTTTGTTGTTCTAATGAGCTTTTCTACGTTGATTAGTTATTTTGCTCGATTACTTTATCCTGGGATAGTGATACTCTAAAACTGAAGGAGTGGCGGATTGTTAACGCATCAGTAGAAGGATAATAGACCAATGATAACTGCGACTAATGGGTGTTGTTTTTGTCCCACCTTCGGCCATTCCCCTGTAGAAAATGCGTTGTCAGCAATGAAGGGTAGAAGGAGAAGGAAATGTTGCTACAGGGAAATAAATAATGGATAATGAGGCTAGTTATTGGCTTCCTGGAACAGTCTTTGGAGAAAATATGTTTATAGGGGTATCTATAGAGGATTTCTGTCACAACTATAGGAGGGCCCTAGGAAGGGTAGGGTTCCTATACAGGAGGTATCTTCAGTCTATAAGTGTGGCTCACTAAAAGTATGGTACTTCATTGTCTACAAGGGTAGAGAGACCGAGATATTGCTCCTGGGACAGAGGACAGGAAGATAAGGCTACCCCGCTCCGATGGGTGGTGCTAGGCAGACTAGTTATCCTGGTGGCAACTCCTCTGCCACTTTTAAAGAAAGAGCCCCCAGAGAAAGAAAGCGAAGAATGCCCCCTTCTCGCTCACTCAACTATTACTCACGCACAGCAACAAAGACAGACGAGAATAGTAGTGAATGAAGAACGATGTCGCTTTAATTTTACTGACAGCTGACTGGCTAAAAATTGACAGTGGTTTGGTGTTTGATTTTAAACCAAATGGTTATCATCATAAGAGAAATGTCTACTGGGTCCAGTTCCTTCCCCGCACGAGTACAGCTCACCCGTGGATACTCCCAAAGGCTGGACTTGATGGGGAAACCGGAACACTTGGCTTCTTGTAGATCTTATTTCTTGTGATATCCTCTTGTAGATAATCCACCGCTGATGTTCTTAAAGTTCAGATACGACACGTGGTCGTTTAGAAAATTCGACACGTGGTCGGTTACAATTACGACTAGTAGTCGGTTATGAATACTGGGATTAAATCCCTTAAACTGTCTCTTTGTCTGTGCCGATTCTATGGCGACATGACAATGGGTACAATTGTGTACTAATCGTTGAGTCCTTGGTGTTATGAAAAATGCCGCAGGGCTGGGGGAAGATAGTAAAAGCCCTGATAAGCGTGTGCAAAAAGGGAACACGTGGTTTCCCGAATTTGCTGGTTCTCTGGGCTCTTCAGAATTTATTAACTGAATTAAATATTAATATAATTCAGTTACGATGGTTTACAAAGTACACCGCATTTAAATATTAGCTTCAGTACTAACTTGTAAAGGTAAGGTTAAACGCACGTGGCCATATATATTTTTATATCGGTCAACTCCCGAACTCCAGCCAGCAAATTCAGGGATAACAATTTTAATATACTGCTACATTAATAGAAATTAAGGGTACACTTACAGAAGTTTCACAATTAGAAAAAGAGTGCCAACTTACCCCTCAGATCAGTCAGAAATCACTACAGTAATCCAGAACGAATTAATATAGAACTACACTCGCTAATCTGGATACTGCACTTGAAAAACTAACGACCTCCGCTCTCAACACAGTGGGAAATCAAATGGTCGAAACATGGCCGCTTCCGCTCAAGATGGACGACCCACGTGACGCCAGCCGTGCGCATGCGCCAAAAAGAGTTAGCGCCATCTGTTACCTTCTATTGATTGGTCGCAAAACTAGTATTACATGATTTGGATGTAACTAGTCCAATCTGGTTTTTAGCGGAAGTATTAGGGAAAATCGGGTCCTCTAAACTAATGTTATATATATATCTAGCTTCTGCCCTAAACTATAAGGTAACTAGGGGAGCGTCAGTGGTCATAGTCAGTACTGTCACATAGGCCCCCCGTAAAAAAAAAGTTCTGGGATCCAAACTTTTTAGAGACTAAGATGACCATCTGGCGTATCTCCTTCATCTGGGTTAGCTTGATCATTCTCCTCTTCTGGAGGGTGACGACTCAGGAAATCTGCTCCTACATTCTCTTCCCCGGAATGTACTCTACTGTAAAAGTGTAGGGTTGGATTAACAGTGACCATCTCATCAGCCTAGTGTTGAGCTTCTTAGATGCCGCTAGAAACATCAGAGGCTGGTGGTCACTCTGTACTTTAAATTTCGTTCCGTACAAGAATGGCTGGAATTTCTGCACTGCCCATACTAGGGATAAACACTCTTTCTCAATGGTTGAATAATTTCTTTCAGCACCGTTAAGCTTCCGGCTGGCATATGCTATCGGAAACAACATGGATGGTTCTTCTCTACCTTCCTGGAGTAGGGTCGCTCCTATTCCTATATTACTGGCATCAGTCCTCAACGTAAAGGTTTTAGTGAGGTCCGGGAGCTGAAGAATAGGTTTGGAGGTTAGCTTTTTTCTTGAGGCTAGCATAGGCTGTTTCACAGTCAGCTGACCAACGCACCATCTCTGGGGCTCCCTTTTTTGTAGCATCTGTAAGTGGGGAGGCTATCGTGTTAAAGTCTTGTATGTACTTTTGATAGAACCCACACAGAGATACAAAGGACCGCACATCCTTCTTAGTTTTTGGTCTAGGTGCCTTGTGCAACTTATCCACGTTCTTTTGTTCAGGGCACATATATCCCTGTGATATGGTGTGTCCCAGAAATTCTAGTTGTCCAAAAGCCAGTTTACATTTAGAAGGCCTGGCTGTTAACCCCACTTCTGCAAGCCTTCCTAGCAAAGTGTCGAGAGTGTTGAGGTGTTCTTCAAAATGCTCTGACGCGATGAGGATGTCATCCATAAAATGTTGTAGCGTTGGCCGTTTTAATGGGCCTAACAGCATTCTCATCATGCGGGTAAACACACTAGGTGCATTGCTAAGGCCGAATGGTAAGACGTTGAAACTCATAGTGCCCCTCAGGGGTGCTGAATGCTAAATAAGGGCGAACTTCTTCTTTAACTGGGATCTGGTAGTACCCCTTACTGAGGTCTATCTTGGAAAAGTACTTAGCTTTGCTAAGTCTAGAAAATAGTTGTCCTTGGTCAGGTAGGGGTTCAGGTTGGAATTCCGTCACCCCATTTAGTTGCCTGTAGTCAATGCAAAGCCGATGCTCCCCACTAGGTTTCCTTAGGAGCACAACACTAGCACTATAAGGTGATTCAGAAGGGGAGATAATTCCTTCTTGCAAAAGGTGAGCAATCTCAGCCTGGAGGGCTTCCTCCTTAGCATAAGGTATAGGATAACACCTCTGTCTGACCGGTTCCGTACTGGTCAGTTTCATGTCAAACTCGACCAGACTTGTGCGACCCGGTTTGTCTGTGAGCACTGCTGAGTGTGCAGTTAAGACCTCTCTTATTCTTTGTTGTTGCGAATCCAACAGGATGGGGTTTATTTCCACGTCCTGAGCTGTTTCTCGAGGTTGTAACGGGTACTCGACCCCTGCAGCCTCTCCACATTCGACCTCCGTAGCTACCGCAAGTGTCATCAAGTGCACCGGGGTAGTGTCTGTTCTTTCGAAATACTTTCTAAGCAGGTTTATGTGGAAGACTTTCAGTTTTCCTCTTTTGGAGATCTTATAATTGGTGCGGGACACCTTCTCCACAACCGAGTAGGGCCCTTGCCAACCAATCTCCAGTTTATTGCTGCCACTTGGCAAAAGTAACATGACCTTGTCTCCTGGTTCTAGGGAACGGTCCTTGGCTTTCCTATTATAAAGGGCAGCATGTTTCTTGCGGGCGGCTTTCACATTTGACGTTGCCAGTTTCCAACCCATTTCCAACTTTCCTTTCAGTTCCTCCACATACTTGGAGGCTGTCACTACAGTCTCTTCCGCCTTCTCTTCAGTCCACGTCCTCATTAGGGCTTCCAAGGGCCCCTTAATAGGTCGTCCGAATAGAAGAGTAGCAGGTGGGATTCCCGTAGATCCATGGGGTACCTCCCTGTAGGCGAATAAAGCCGCTGGTAGGTACTCATCCCAAACCTCTGGTTTTTCCTGAGCTAACTTCCTCAGGATCGTCATTAAGGTTCCGTTAAATCTTTCCACCTGGCCGTTTGACTGTGGGTGATATGGACTAGTGTGGATATGCCGGGTTTGTAGAATCTGGAAGACTTCTCCCATCAGTTTCCCTCGGAACTGTGAGCCGTTGTCTGTCAAAATTTGATTGGGAAATCCCAATCTTGTGAAAATGGTCACGAGTGCTTCCGCTACTCGCTTTGAATCGATAGCGGGTAGGGCAATCGCCTCCCCCCACATCGAACAGGTATCCACCAAAGTTAAAATAAAGGAATTTCTTTTCTTGGTGCGAGGGAGTGGACCGACTATGTCGACTGCCACTCTCTCAAATGGAGTGTTCATCAATGGCATGTCACCTAAAGTTACTGGAACTGTCCAATGCCTGGGAGCTACCCTTTGGCATTCTGGACATGACTTTACATACCGCTTAATGTCCCCATTCATCCCCGGCCAGTAATAATGGCAGGCGATACGTTGCTGTGTAGCCCCAATCCCCATATGTCCAGAGAATGGGATAGTATGTCCCATGTGCAAGATTTGCGTCCGGTAGGGGGAAGGTACAACAAGTTGACCAAACTCGTCTCCATCTTTTCCTGCCCTACGGTACAGCAAATTACTTTTGACATAAAAGTTTCCCTTACTAGGAGGGGTTTGGGCTTTGGGCAACTTTCCGTAGCAAGGTTGAAGAGTGTGGTCCTGTTTTTGGGCAGCCCTTATTTCACCCGGAAGGGGGTTTAAAGGTTGAACAGGCTCTAGGCTATCTTTAGCCTGAGACCTGGTCTGTACAGCCGCGAGAGCTATGGGAGTAGATGGTTCACTTAAATAAACATACCGACACCCTAGGATAAAAGGATAAATCGGATCATCTACCACAGCAGCGGATACAGTCCCAGTAACATACTTGGACTCCACTTCAACTAAAGCTATAGGCAAAGTCATAGTGGGGGAACTCTTGGTAGCCCCGCTGACTTTAATAGTGTCTCCAGTTAGCTGGCCAGGTTCTACCAGATATGATGCAATTAAACTATCATACTGGAGGCCGGTATCATAGAGACAATCGACTCTCTGTCGGTTGACTGAGATCACTTCCACCACGGGTGGTCTCCTCGTAGTAGGGAAGAGTACACTAGGAGGCTTTTCAGCTGCCACACATGCCGCGTACTGAGGGGCAGGTTTTTTCGGGCATTCGGCCGTGTAGTGGGTATTAACCTTGCAATATTTGCAGTATGGATTTCTCCACCCCGACGCTAGTTGCGGCTGGGGTTTTTGATTTTGATTATGTTGGGGTTTGGGCCCCTTTGCGGCATTTTTATAAGGTTGTACGGGTGTTTTCACCGGAGGTTTTTCAAAGGTGGGTTGGGGTTTGGGCTTAAAAGATACTTCCCCATGGGCTGCATGATAGCGTTCTGCAAGAGTAATCATGTCGTCTAAGCGTTCAGCCCCATTCTCTGTTAAGAAAGTCTGCATAGGTTTCGACATACACTCCCTCAGTTGCTCAGCCAGCACCATTTCTTCCAACCCATCGTATGAGTGATCATGACCCCCTAAAGTCATCCATTTTGAAAGATAGCTTTGGAGTCTACTCAGCAGTTGGCTAAACGATTCACCCGCTTGCCGTTGGGCTGTTCGAAACTTATGCCTATATGCTCCGGAGGTAAGCTCATATCTTTTGAGAAGTGCCTGCTTTAATGCCTCAAAGTCATTTTCCTGACCCCGAGGTAGCTGGTTGTAAACATCATAAGCATAAGCAACTCCTCGAAGCCCCTGAGAAACCTTAAAGTTCCATTTCTCTTTTCCAGCCCGTAGTTCTCAGCCATCTTTTGGAATTTCTCTAAGTAGGTGTCTATTTTATCTGCTTTTTCATCGAAGTGCATCAAGGGAAAGTTCAGGGCCCCCACAAGATTATTCTGAGATGAACCCTCAGGGCTAGGTAAAGAATAGTTGGGAATCGGTGAGGAGGGTATTGGGGCCTGTTCACGAAGTCTAATTTCATGTTGCCTTTCTTTATCTCTCTCTACCCTTTCCCTTTCTTTCTCTGCCTTTTCTTCTTCTCGAATTAAGGCTCTTTCCTTAGCCTCTGCTTCAGCCTTACCATACTCTCTTTCATCCACCCGGTATTCTCTATCTACATCTTGCATGTACCTTTTTAACTCTTCACCCTCGTGCCCCAACTCTATTCCTATTTCCCTTATCTCAGCCATAGTTGGTCTTTTGAAAGGCATGACTATAGGTAGTGGCTTCTATCAATGACCTGAAGGGTAAGTTGTTTAGTAGGCAGAGTAGACAGAAAAACCAGATCAACGCAACAGAATCACTTAGCAGTTATGATTGACAGTTATAGTAGAACACCAAATAGTACTGTATGTATTATACACGTCACAACAGATACGTAACGTAACAACAACAGTATGTAACAAAACACCAGGTCTGGAACTGAACTACTTAAAATTTTGAATCATTTTACACAAACATTTTAAACCATCAATTTTTAGCTCAGTCTTATTAAACAGTTGTGCAGTACCTATAAAGCTATAGACTACTAGGAAATAGTCTCTGGTAAAATCCCGGACGAGCCCCCAGTTGTCACAACTATAGGAGGGCCCTAGGAAGGGTAGGGTTCCTATACAGGAGGTATCTTCAGTCTATAAGTGTGGCTCACTAAAAGTATGGTACTTCATTGTCTACAAGGGTAGAGAGACCGAGATATTGCTCCTGGGACAGAGGACAGGAAGATAAGGCTACCCCGCTCCGATGGGTGGTGCTAGGCAGACTAGTTATCCTGGTGGCAACTCCTCTGCCACTTTTAAAGAAAGAGCCCCCAGAGAAAGAAAGCGAAGAATGCCCCCTTCTCGCTCACTCAACTATTACTCACGCACAGCAACAAAGACAGACGAGAATAGTAGTGAATGAAGAACGATGTCGCTTTAATTTTACTGACAGCTGACTGGCTAAAAATTGACAGTGGTTTGGTGTTTGATTTTAAACCAAATGGTTATCATCATAAGAGAAATGTCTACTGGGTCCAGTTCCTTCCCCGCACGAGTACAGCTCACCCGTGGATACTCCCAAAGGCTGGACTTGATGGGGAAACCGGAACACTTGGCTTCTTGTAGATCTTATTTCTTGTGATATCCTCTTGTAGATAATCCACCGCTGATGTTCTTAAAGTTCAGATACGACACACGTGGTCGTTTAGAAAATTCGACACGTGGTCGGTTACAATTACGACTAGTAGTCGGTTATGAATACTGGGATTAAATCCCTTAAACTGTCCTCTTTGTCTGTGCCGATTCTATGGCGACATGACAATGGGTACAATTGTGTACTAATCGTTGAGTCCTTGGTGTTATGAAAATGCCGCAGGGCTGGGGGAAGATAGTAAAAGCCCTGATAAGCGTGTGCAAAAAGGGAACACGTGGTTTCCCGAATTTGCTGGTTCTCTGGGCTCTTCAGAATTTATTAACTGAATTAAATATTAATATAATTCAGTTACGATGGGTTTACAAAGTACACCGCATTTAAATATTAGCTTCAGTACTAACTTGTAAAGGTAAGGTTAAACGCACGTGGCCATATATATTTTTTATATCGGTCAACTCCCGAACTCCAGCCAGCAAATTCAGGGATAACAATTTTAATATACTGCTACATTAATAGAAATTAAGGGTACACTTACAGAAGTTTCACAATTAGAAAAAGAGTGCCAACTTACCCCTCAGATCAGTCAGAAATCACTACAGTAATCCAGAACGAATTAATATAGAACTACACTCGCTAATCTGGATACTGCACTTGAAAAACTAACGACCTCCGCTCTCAACACAGTGGGAAATCAAATGGTCGAAACATGGCCGCTTCCGCTCAAGATGGACGACCCACGTGACGCCAGCCGTGCGCATGCGCCAAAAAGAGTTAGCGCCATCTGTTACCTTCTATTGATTGGTCGCAAAACTAGTATTACATGATTTGGATGTAACTAGTCCAATCTGGTTTTTAGCGGAAGTATTAGGGAAAATCGGGTCCTCTAAACTAATGTTATATATATATCTAGCTTCTGCCCTAAACTATAAGGTAACTAGGGGAGCGTCAGTGGTCATAGTCAGTACTGTCACAATTTCTCACAGTCGTGAATGCCAGAAAGCATATTAATTTAAGACAGCAGAAACTAAATAAGTATACCAGTTACTGTACAGGTGAAATATATTTATCTTTAAAAAATGGCTTCGGTAACATAAAAATTGTTTTAAAAAAAGGTGGTGGGGGGGGGGGGGGCGGAGAAAAGATAGACGGGAATTGGGAGTGGTGAGAAAGGTGAGAGAGTTGGAGGGAGATGGAAGGTAGAGACTCAGAGGTTGATGGATCGAATGAGTGAGAAAACGGGAGGGCAGATAGAAGACAGATGACAAAACAGACCGATCGATTGAGAGGAAGACAGACAGACAAATGTTAAGACAAACACATAGACAGCTAGAGAGAGAGAGAGAGAGAGAGAGAGAGAGAGAGACAAAGAGAATGAGAGAAGCAGGCTGTGTGCGTGAGAGATTATATGTGGCAACAGGATTTACATGCAATGAAAGATCTGGAAATATCAGAAATGTACGTTCTTTAAAAAAAAAATAATACATATATTTTGTGGACGATGTTATCAAAATTGTTTAACAGAAGACAGACATTATCGTTTAGATGTCAAAAAAAAAAAAACTTACACCATCTTTCAAAGTTTAGAATAATTTTAAACACACACATGTGTTTAAAAATAAATATTACAATTTTTTCGTAAAAACTCTATCATGTTTGTTTATGTATGACAAATTATGATTTAACTGGTCGTAAGACTGATGTATTAAAAAACGTTTTAAAAAAACCTCACTGAAGTAAATATTTGCAAAAACGGAACAAAAACTGATAAAGTCGACGAAAACACGACCTCTGTCGTTTCCATCTTTGTAGCTCCCAGTGAAGCATACGCTATCGCGTGCAGCTCTCCGCATGTCCTCACCGTCTTTTAAACTTTACTCTCTAGCCCCCTTCTCCATGTCCCTGTGGGTTCCATTGTATGTATATGTATATATTGTTCTCAGGTTTTCTTAACGTGTGTCCTATCCAGCGCCAGCGTCTTTTCTTCAGCTCTCGGTCAACTGTAACTTGTTTAGTTCTCTTGAAAAGCTCTACAATCGTGATTCTGTCATACCATTTCGCTCTGTTCTGCGCAGCCAACAGTTAACGAATGTTTGTGGTTTATTATTCATTTTCTTAGTTACACTACCACGAGTAACAAAATGAACGTTGCGGCTAGAAAGCCTTCGTCATTATTACCTTTTAAAAGAACATTTGCACAATTTCCTTAAAACAATTAATGCTGAAGTAAAAGTAAAGCAAAGTGAAGGGGTCTTTTCAATGCCATTAGCACATTGTGTATATAAGGCAAGACACATCTATCTACATCAATCTGAACTCGATGGGTGATTAGTTCAATATTGATCCGACGGCATTGAATATTGAACCTGAGTTGCCCTAAGCGCCCTAATCATTTATGAAACACTGCCGGATTCGAACTCAACATCTTTCTGTCACAGACAATAATAACCAGATTTTTTTTTCAACAGATGGCAAATACGTAAAAAATTAAAATAAAAATGACTCCTCAACAGAGTGGACAACAATTAATATTAAAGTAAAAGTCGAATTCAACATTTGAAAAAGTATTTAACAGAACATAACCTAAAGATGGTTAATCATACAATGTATTCAACAGAAGTTTAAACGCTGTTTGACATTTCGATTTTCATTTTCCTCATCTGCACCCGGCGTCCGTGGCTAAAGCGTTGCGAGTCCGACTCGTAAGCCAGCATACCGCGATCGAAACCCACTGCAGGCTGCGTGGATTTTTGTCGTGGTATGGGACGTCGCAGGTCGACCCAGCCTAAAATGGGTACCAGGATGGGTTGTCCTGGGAAAGTAAAGACAGACGGCGTAATGCTGACCACATTACCCACAGAGTGCTGATGGTCTGTAAAAATATGGGACGCTCTGCCCATATGCCCGATGCCCCGAAAGGCGTGAAAAGGGAACTTTACTTTACTTACTTACATCTGCACCCAAAGCTTTGGACCTTGGCTGGTTTAGTCGCTAGACGTTTATTCCCATCATGAAAGTCTAGGGTTAAATTCCGATACAGTTAGATTCCCCCCTCCCCTCCCTCAACCCCACCCCCCCCCCCCAATCAGAATTTACCTCGGCTTCTGGGTGGACCCGTCCTAGTATGGGTAGCAGGTGAAGTTCCTGGAAGTAAAAGCGGAATACATCACCCGCTGGGGCAGATTCAATTGTTAAATATAGGTCTAGCACTATATGCCCAATATGCCCGAATGGTCTGCCAAAGGCTCCTTGACTGTTTACTTTGCAACAGAACCTTGACACTCAACAACAATAATGTCGTAAAATATAAATAATGTCGACATCTTTGCACATTGAGCATTCAAATGCGTGCTTAGTTCTCCGATGCAGCAGCGACTCCAAAGTACATCTACTGATTGTTCCCAAAAGAAGCTGGTTATGTTATCTGCTCTCTTTACCTCGAAGACGGCATAGCCGTGCTTCACTAAGCTTAACTCCTCGGTTTGCAATCGTGTTAGCATAAGAGATTCAACATCATCACATTATTTGTAAAAGATTATTGGGCTCCTACATATAGAATATTTAGGAGTACTGGTCCAACAAATAACACCCCCCCCCCCTCTCCCCTTTCTTCCACCCAAACTCCCCGCGACTTACAAATTTCTTAGGGTTTGAACGGACCCAGTATCACTCTACACAAAGAGACACTAGATCAGATGGTTCGGACATGTGCCAAAACTACTATGAGATAGGGAAACAGCGATAGTCCTGTCACTGAGACATAATAGAAGCATTACCAGTGGAGGTCGACCATGCAAGCCTAGGATAGATGGAATATCCCAGGCAAAATCCGAGGTCATAGATACCGTCATTTATTTACACAGACGAAACCAAAGCTCTTACCCGATGTTTTTTCAAAACCTGACGTTGAAGGATAGACAGTACTACCGAAGAAGAGAAAGAATAAAACAAAGAAAAAGAAGGGTTGGGGAATGGGTCCTCAAGGGGTATAATTAATGTTTATGAGCGTAATAATAGTAATAAGATGAGTGCAAGATATATGAACAGCAATGTGAAATGCATACACTTATATAAAAGCATTTCTATAATTAGTTAGAAGACGTTATGCATTTTTGTTTTGATTTTTTGTCCAAATGGGGAAAAAAAGGAAAAAGGAGGGGGGGGGGGGGGGGGGGGTATTGAGACAACTTGGTCTGCCAGGTTCCAACGCCTGTATTATGTCTCGATTCTGCCCATTATCTCTAATAACTGCCTATACAAATATAAATCAGTACTGCATTCTCAATGTTATAGTCTATTCCATAAGTACTACTGCCGAAATGTCAAAATCCCTAACGTAGTAACTGTTCGGGGTGTTTGTTTTGTTGAAATTTGACATGCAGTGTGTTAATAACATGTCCTTGTAAGAATATTTTGTTCATTATAAACAGACATCTGGTTTTCATTCTGACTTATTTGCTGTATGTGTGTGTATGTCGGCTCTGTGGCTAGATCGATGCCGAACGCTTCGTAATGCCGGGATGCCAGGTTCGATCCCAGCTGCGGGCCATGCGTCTTACATTGGTTTCAACAGTGGTATGAAGAAAGCCGACCGTCCAGAAACTAATGGCAAACTACTGGACGTGAATTTGCTTCTGCAATATCCTGTAAAGGATACGCAACTAAGCATGTATGGGTTTATATGTATATCTTTAGAGTGGGTAACACGGACACTTGGATCAGTGAGTAACCAAAATCCTTGTTTGTATGCTTTCAATCGGCTTTATTCTTTATATATATATATATATATATATATATATATATATAATATATATATATATATATATTATATATATATATATATATTATATATATTTATATATATATATATATATATATATTAAAGAATAAAGCGCGATTATACAAACAAGGATATATATATATAGGAGCCGCGTTAGTGCAGTCGATAGGAGACACTTTCAAATCCAGCTGCTACTCGCTGCAGCCCACGGCCGGTGTTCGAAACCTGGCGGTTCCCGGGGTTCACCCAGCATCTAGGAAATGGGTACAAGAGTTAACACTCTTGGGTAAATGAAGGAACGTCGCTGTAGCTACTGAGTTGCGTGCGGACATATACATATATAAAGAATAAAGATCGATTGAAAGCATACAAACAGAATGCTTACAGCAACTTGAAAAAAACTGAGTAATAAAAACTTGTCAAAATATCAGACTGCACGCCTGTTATAGGCGTTTCACTATCAGATGGTCTTCTCCAGCATAATCTCCAGTGAGTTGCAGATTTTTCATTGAGTTGGGAAATAGGCTATCAAATTAAGTATCACGCACCGCTGCACACCAGAATGGATTTTTTTTCAAATAATCTCCACACGTGTGACATTTACTGTATTTTTTTTCAGGGGTAAAGAAATTATTAGTCAAACAAATATTAAAGAAACTCGCCGCTTTAAGAAAACAGCAGCATCTGTGCAAATGTAAATTATAGAATCATAAAGAAACTGAAAATCTGAGGCCACATACACAAATTCATGTTCATCCGTACTGGAGTTTACGTGATGTTTGTTAAAGTTGTAACGGCATGAGTTTCGAAACGCACTATAGACATAAAACTAGTGGTCAACTTTACTAGGCATTTTGTGTATTGCTACGTGAACCTAACGGAAGCTATAGCACTAGGTCCATACAACAGAAACATAATACGTAGAGGGCAGACGTGACCTAACGTATGTCCAGGATATTTTTGGGCGATGATACGACTAGGCACCGTCCAATCTACTTGGATCAAGGAGAGCCCGAGTAAAGATTGCCAGCAGTTGACAATGGGACGTTCCAGAGTCAAAGGACTCAACTGAGGGAGTTAATTTACTGAAACAGCGTTGGACATTCATTGTCAGGATTTCCCTCTCAAACAGTCAAGGTTTTCTGTCTGTCTTCTCTCTTTTATTTGTGTTTACTGTTATTCATTCGTTTACTCCTTCGTTCTGTCAGAATGTCAGTTTAATTGGCGGTTTTATTTCTTTCTTTCTTTTTTTTTCTTTCTTTTTTTTTTTTTTTTTTCTTTGTTTTCTTTCTTTTCTTTTTTCTTTCTTTTTTTTCTTTTCTTTCTTTCTTTTCTTTCTTTCTTTTTTCTTTCTTCTCTCTTCTTTCTTTCTTTTCTTTCTTCTTTCTTTTCTTTCTTTCTTTCTTCTTTCTTTTTCTTTCTTTCTTTCTTTCTTTCTTTTCTTTCTTTTTCTTTCTTTCTTTCTTTCTTTCTTTCTTTCTTTCTTTCTTTCTTTCTTTCTTCTTTCTTTCTTTCTTTCTTTCTTTCTTTCTTTCTTTCCTCTTTCTTTCTTTCTTTTCTTTCTTTTCTTCTGTCTTTCTCTTCTGTCTTTCTTCTGTCTCTTTCTTTCTGTCTGTCTGTCTGTCTGTCTTTTCTTTCTGTCTGTCTGTCTGTCTGTCTTTTCTTCTGTCTGTCTGTCTGTCTGTCTGTCTGTTCTTTCTTCTTCTCTGTCTGTCTGTCTGTCTGTCTGTCTTTCTGTCTGTCTGTCTGTCTTTCTGTCTTTCTTCTTTCTTTCTCTGTCTGTCTCTCTTTCTTGTCTTTCTCTCTGTCTTTGTCTGTCTGTCTGTCTATCTCTATGTCTGTCTGTCTGTCTTTCTTTCTGTCTGTCTGTCTGTCTGTTCTGTCTTTCTGTCTGTCTGTCTTTGTCTGTCTGTCTGTCTTGTCTGTCTGTCTGTCTGTCTGTCTGTCTGTCCTCCTTCCTGTCTGTCCTTGTCTGTCTTCTTCCTTCCTTCCTTCTGTCCTTACATACTTTTTTCTTTCTTTCTTTCCATCCTTTTTCCAGTCTGTTTAAATAGTCTTTCGTCCGGCCGACTGTCTGCCTGTCCTTTTCTCCCTCCATCATTCCATCAATCCTCTCTGTCTGCATATACATGTCTCTCTTTCTGCCTTTCTCAGTTCTAACTGAATGTGTAATCTCCCATATAGAGTGAAGATTAGTTGAAGAGATCTTCTAATTCTTTCTTTGCATTCACCAGCCGTTAACTCCGACATAAAGTTATGGCTGTTCGTCCATTTCTATACATTAGTCTTTTTCTAGAACTTTAGTGTTGCGTGGATCATTTGTACGCAGACTGTTGGTTCCTTGACTCTCAGGCAGATGAACTCCGACTCTAAAGGAAGCCCCTAAGTAGTCGACTATTACGACATGCTTGTTGGGGAGAGTGGATCGGTTCTTCTTTTGTTTTTAAGTAGTGAAACCCCAGATCCTACTCAGGATAAACTTAGAGATCAAATGAGAACATACGAATCTGCCAATTACTGCCTTTATTATATCGCTTTTGCGGTGTAAGCTGGGGGGGGGGGCGTCTTTAAGCTTGAGGGTCTATGACCGCATGCCTAGTGCTCACGCCTGTGCAAGGAAGAATTCCATTTGATCCCCAGCTTTACCTAGGATACGAACCCGGGTCTCCTGCTTGAGAGCTCAGCGTTCTAACCGTTCGGCCAGCCGCTTCTCAGCCGTAGACGAATGGCATACGATATGGTTAGTTGCGTATCCTTTACAGGACGTTGCAGAATCAACCCCTGGCTGTTGTGAGGTTTCTCTAGGCAAATTAACGTCCTGTAGTTTGTCATTGCTTTCTTGACGGTCGGCCCACTGATACCACTGTCGAAACCAACAAAAGGCGCATGGCCCTCAGCTGGGATTGAACCTGGCACCCTGGCATTACTAAGCGTTCACATCGCCTTAGCCACAGAGCAGACTTGAATGACATACACATTACTTATTTTAAAAAAAGCAAGCCATGGAAAAGAAAAAGCATCCATAAAGTCATCGAATGAATAATTGTGTTACGTATTCCAAGCCTTGAAGATCCTACATGATCTAACAATAGGAACTATGCAACGTACAGCCTATCGCTAAATTATCTCTATCTACATTGCAAATGAATCGCTGCCATTAAGAAACCCTCTAACGTAATGAGGATTTTTGAGTTATAATTGCTAGCATTACAAAGAAGGGAAGCATTATGTTTGTACTGGGACATCAGACAGAGAAAAACAGAAGTAGAAAAGTAGAAAGGGGCCAAGCAGACTAGGATGTGTTGAAATTCAAACTGAAACCGTACTTAAGGGACATATTTCATATGTAAAATTCTTCACTGGCTTCTCAGGAAAGAGACTGATAACGTCTGTGAATGTCCCGAGTATACTCTTACCCGTTTATTAATTAATTCATTCATTTATTCATTTAAACTTCAGACAGGCTTCACTTTAGACTTCTGCAGAAAATACCGTGTTTAAATACTACTGTTTCAATAAGATATAAGCAGGAGACAATGGTGTCTGTAATATGGATTTGGTAAAGTAGCAGGTAGGTGTATGATGCATGCTGCAAAGAGTATCCAACATGTGCAGAAAAGAGCACACACATTATCCTCGCTCACATCTACTCCATCTGAGGCAACCTCTGTGAAAATGTAAATGATTTTACGCTGATTACTACTTTCTTGTAAAATATTTACGTTCAATTTTGGACGTGTCTGGCGACGGCGTCGACAACGATGATGCTGACTACGAAGAGGAGGAGGTGAAGGATGAGGAAGAGGAAAGAGAAGAAGAAGAAAAGAAAAATAAGATGATGATGATGATGATGATGATGATGAAGGAAGAGGAGTAGGTAATGTAGGATGCGGGAAATCAGAAAAAAATAAGCCGGAAAAGACAGAGAAGGTAAAGAAGGAATAAGGTGAGGATGAAAAGAAATGGGGAAACAAGGGGGAGCGGGGGCGCAAGTCGAAGAAAAAGAAGAAGGAGGAAAAAAAAAGAACCAGAAGAATGTAATAAGTTTCATTCCCCGGTTGACAAAATCTGGATCACTTCTGTGGTTGTACGCTATATTTTCTTTAAACAGCATGTGTTACAGGAACCACTGTAGTCTAACAGCTAGAAGCTCGCCCGCGAATAGAAGGTCGTGGGTTCGGTTACTGACAGTGGTTGGAATTTTTACCAAATATGACCTTGGCTCCCAGGTTGGCCTTGAGTGGGTACCATGTAGCGCCCTAGGAAGTAAAGGCGGGCGGCGTGATGCTGACCACATCACCCACCAAATGCCGTTTTGGTCCATAAAAATATAGGTCTAGCCCTATATACCCAATACGCCTAAAATGCGTATAAAAAGTCCTTGAACTTTTTTGCATTTTAGCATTTGTCATGAGTATGTGTGGTTTTGATAGAATACACCACTTATAAATTCACAAGCTAAAGTCCCCCCCCCCCCCCCCCCCCCCCCCCGTCCGTCTATTTTTCCTGTCTTTTTTTTAAATTATTTGTCGCGTTTAATAACTGTAAACTATGCCAGACAGTTTTAAGTTGTTCTTCCTCATCTGGACTTTAAGCTCGTTCCAGAAATTTAGATTCGCATGCTGGTGTGTTTTGTACGACTAGTATATTTGTAAGAAGACTGTGGGTTCCTCGCCTCTCAGGCAGATGTACTCCGACTTTGATGGAATCTATTTGATTTTTACCACATGCTTACGAAGCATATTATGGGTACAATAGGTCCGTTATTGTTCCTTCCAGTCCCAACAAATGGGCAACGGAACCACACAGAGAAGGAATTTTAAAAAAGAAGATAAGTATCTGCTAGGTAGGCGGCGAATGCGGTCCGGAAAAAAAGGATTTAGGTTACTCACTGATCTAAGTGTTCAACGTGTTACCTACAGTGAACGTACCATTCTATACTGCAGTGTCTTACGAACAACATAGAATTCTTTCTCCTGCAATCGTTTGCCTCGATAACGGTTCACCTTTATTTCTGGCGATATGTTTTCTTCTGTTGCAGCAATAAGCGCTTGACCTGGTCGTGGTAATTTGTCGTAAAATCATAAACTTTCTGAAACATTCTTGACCAAACTGACACAGTGGACTTCGACAAAAGGTTGTTACCACCGTGCGCTGCCTATCTTCTTCGACGAATGTCTGCCGGGGTCGACATACTTCCAATGAAATAAACTGATTCACTGCTCTTTACACTTTTGTTTAAAACGGATTTTGGAACAGCTGGTAATTTCTCAACGACCGTAAATAGAATATATGTATCATAGCACGTGCTCTTTAATTCATTGCTTAGTGCTTATCATATGACGTATCGATCAACGTTAGTCTCCTCCGACCCCGCCCATATACACATTAATTCACTTCTGATTGGTAGTTTACACGGTTATGGGGGTGTTCCGTAATGCCGTTGATATCG
>CAJHNH020001697.1:35000-120000 GCA_905116865.2 Candidula unifasciata
CCATTTCTTGATGAATAAGTGTATGATAACTTAGTCCTGTCCATTTCTTGACGAATAAGTGTATGATAACTTATTCCTGTCCATTTCTTGATGAATAAGTGTATGATAACTATGTCCTGTCCATTTCTTGATGAATAAGTGTATGATAACTTAGTCAAGTTCATTTCTTGATGAATAAGTGTATGATAACTTAGTCCTGTCCATTTCTTGATGAATAAGTGTATGATAAGTTAGTCCTGTCCATTTTTTTTATGAATAAGTGTATGATAACTTAGTCCTGTCCTTTTCTTGATGAATAAGTGTATGATAACTTAGTCCTGTCCATTTCTTGATGAATAAGTGTATGATAAGTTAGTCCTGTCCATTTTTTTATGAATAAGTGTATGATAACTTAGTCCTGTCCATTTCTTGATGAATAAGTGTATGATAACTTAGTCCTGTCCATTTCTTGATGAATAAGTGTATGATAACTTAGTCCTGTCCATTTCTTGATGAATAAGTTATGATAACTTTGTCCTGTCCATTTCTTGATGAATAAGTGTATGATAACTTAGTCCTGTCCATTTCTTGATGAATAAGTGTATGATATCTTATTCCTGTCAATTTCTTGATGAATAAGTGTATGATAACTTATTCCTGTCCATTTCTTGACGAATAAGTGTATGATAACTTAGTCCTGTCCATTTCTTGATGAATAAGTATATGATAACTTAGTCCTGTTCATTTCTTGATGATTAAGTGTATAACTTAGTCCTGTCCATTTCTTGATGAATAAGTGTATGATAACTTAGTCCTGTCAATTTCTTGACGATTAAGTGTATGATAAATTAGTCCTGTCAATTGTTGGCGAATAAGTGTATGATAACTTATTCCTGTCCATTTCTTGACGAATAAGTGTATGATAACTTATTCCTGTCCATTTCTTGACGAATAAGTGTATGATAACTTATTCCTGTCCATTTCTTGACGAATAAGTGTATGATAACTTAGTCCTGTCCATTTCTTGATGAAAAAGTGTATGATAACTTAGTCCTGTCCATTTCTTGATGAATAAGTGTATGATAACCTAGTCCTGTCCATTTCTTGATGAATAAATGTATGATAATTTAGTCCTGTCCATTTCTTGATGAATAAGTGTATGATAACTTAGTCCTGTCCATTTCTTGATGAATAAGTGTATGATAACTTAGCCCTGTCCATTTCTTGAAGAAAAAGTGTAGATAACTTAGTCCTGTCCATTTCTTGATGAATATATTACAGTTGTTATTTGTCCTCTTCTTCTTCGACTAACCCCCAGTGTTAACTGAAGTACAGTCTTTGCAATCGAATCATGTACCATAGTGAGTTACGGGAGCTGCTGCCCACGCGAGTGTGACTACAAGAACCCCTAGACGTTTAGACACGTCTTCCACAATGCTTGGGATTTCATGACTACTGTTGTAGCAGGATATATTTAGAGTGATTTTTCTTAGACGCATAGCTCTTAGCTTTTCTGAATTAATTTTCCCCTTATCCATGTTTCCATCTCGATTATTTCCCTTATTGCACAACCGTCCATGTCATTCTATTCTCACGAATCCACCTCAAAATCTGTAGCATTTAAGCCTCGCTAATACACATGTGGATGTCGTAGCAGAGGTAGAATACAGCATCTTCTACCGATCTGTAATTAACCACAGATTATATCCTCATGGACTGTATTCTCCCTGGAAAAGAAATGAAACAGTTATTGAGTGTGATCTAAGCATCCAGAAGAATCCGCTCACTAACAGCATCCTGACCCGAAAGCTGAGGTAGTTTTGGTTATGTTAAGGTTATAGTGGCCTGCAGAGAGCAGACGAAAAGGGCAGAGTTTGAGGAAAACGAGGCAGAGGCAGACCTATGAGAATGTGAGTATGCGACATTAAAGATGCATTCGTTATGAAAGCACATGTAGCTGAAGAATTGTCTGGAGAAAGAGAGACTCTCAAGCGTACCCTGAGGAGAGCGACGTTCTGTAAAGGACCTGTTGACTGATGATATTGATCGTCTCAGAACATCAAGGAACCAAGATCTGCGGAGAAGCAAGACCATTCTGCCCCTTCTAAAAGTCACATGATGATGGCACACAATCCATTTTCTTGTGTTATTCATCCGGGTTTTAGCTCAGACAAGTACGTGGAAACAAACGACAGTCTCATTTAAGTACTCTCCCGAGGAACGAGCAAATTAGGATTGAATATGTGAGGCCAGCGTGACATTTCCTAGACAAAGTCGTCAGTAATGGAGACGTCTGCAGACTTGTGGGTGTGTACAAAGGGTTGTGGTTTGTGTGCGTCTGTCGGTTACGCCAGGGACTTCCAGACAGACCAACTAGGTGACCATGGTCATATATCAGGGGACATAATGACAGACTTGAATGAAAGCCCGTTTAAATGACCATGTCATTGTCTTGCTAACTGTAATGGGACTTGCTAGGAAGAATTGATCATCCTTGTGCCCCATTATATGTCACATAGGGCTCGCAGTCTATTGCTCCATTCCGCTCTATTCAGTGCAATTAGTTCAATATCTTTATGGAATCCACTCAGCAGCTTTGGCCTCTCTTTTCAACGTCCGTCCGTTTGCCCACATAATGCCTATCTGGTGATACTTTGCTGGTTTCCTCTCATGATGAGTCAATGTAACATCATCTTCTCTGTGTTGTAACCGTTGATACTTGTGGTTGCCCAGACATTTTCTCTTGTATCTCTCCCCCCCCCCCCCCCCCCCCTTTTTTGAATTAATTCCCGGTTATTGTCATTATTTTCCTTAAAATTTGTTTTCTGATGCATTTAACTTTCTTTCCCTGTCTTAAGCGGTTCTCCAACTGTTACTTGTTTATGTTAAAGCTGACATACCATTAGAATTGGAAATACCTAACCTGGTTCTAAAACTTTTCACTTTAGTCCCATATTTTGGTCAAGCTATTAAAAACTGCAGATGCTTTGTAAGAATAATATAGAGAGAAAAACAAACAAGAAATCTTTTCACTCCACTGGCTTGTCGAGCATATGATGCTAAACTGGTTTTCTATAGAGCAATGGTTGAGTGATGTATCACCATCACGCCGGACACCTTTACTTTCCAGGGTCGTGTCCTGGTATTGGATTTCCTTTTATGAGTGCCAATAAATACGTGCTAATTTGTTTGAAAAAAAAAAAACGCATAGATAGTATAGTTTCTGTTTAACTTCCAATATATTATGTTAAACGCCTTGATGGTTGGGTTAGTTTGTTTGTTGCGAATCTTTTACAGGACGTTGCAGAACCAATCCCAGCAAATGTTTCGGCCATTGTGGTTTTTACTTTTACCTTCAATGGTTTGGATGTTTAGGAGAGTACAACAATAGAAGATATGGTTTCCGAAGAAAAGGCAGAGGAAGACCAGCATGATGATGGACGCAGGATATGAAAGACGCACTTGACCGGGCAGTACCCGAGGCAGAAACATTGACACAGGGTTTACGGAGATCCCCAGGGATCGTCGCCATGGATATAGAGTTGGTGCTTTCAGCGATGGAGTGAGTGCTTTTCAACCTGCCAGGATAAACGCTAAGTTCTGAAGAAGGAAAACAACCTTATACATGACGTTTACGTGATGGCGGGAGGAAACTGCAAGCGCCGGTGAACTAACTCCTCATCTCAAATAGTTGTGAACAAGTAAGATGAAATTCCTATAATGTAACGCATCTGTAGTAATTAATATGTGCAAGCCGAAATAGCACTTTCAAGCAAGATTGCCTATACTACACAGTCGTCCCCATGCGGGATGCAATTTTTCGTCATTCAAAGCCCCAACCTGGCTTTTACCGGGGACCCTGAATATAGCCGGGTCATAAATATTGCGTTAATGGATGAAAGGGGTTTCTGGGACCTCTTCACGCGTGATCCTCATCCGCATGGTGGCACTTTGTGTCACCGGGTGTTTATTGCTCTGTGTGATGTCCTGGTGGGGTACAACAAGAGAGAGAAAGATTGCCTACTGACGCTGTGAACACGTGGTTAACAAGCAGTTGAGACAGAGTTTAATTGTAATTACTTTACAGCCATCATCACATCACTTGAAATATTCCTAGACACGCTCCGCCCTCATCTTCGGCAGCAAGCGAAGATTTGCAATGCGATGATTATAGTATCATTTGGAATTTATGAATGTCTGGTCTTATCCCTTGATATATAGCAGTGGTTGCCAAACCGTTTTGCTCCACCGCCCCCTTTTGTGAGCTCAACTTATGCACATGACGCTAACTTATACATGTGATGCTAACTTATACATGTGATGCTAACTTATACATGTGTTGCTAACTTATACATGTGATGCTAACTTATACATGTGATGCTAACTTATACATGTGATGCTAACTTATACATGTGATGCTAACTTATACATGTGATGCTAACTTATACATGTGATGCTAACTTATACATGTGATGCTAACTTATACATGTGATGCTAACTTATACATGTGATGCTAACTTATACATGTGATGCTAACTTATACATGTGATGCTAACTTATATATGCGAGGCTAACATATAAATGTAAGGCTAACGTATAAATGTTGGGCTAACGTATACATGTGTGGCTAACGTATAAATTTTAGGCTAACGTATACATGTGAGGCTAACGTATAAATGTTAGGCTAACGTATACATGTGAGGCTAACGTATAAATGTTAGGCTAACGTATACATGTGAGGCTAACGTATAAATGTTAGGCTAACGTATACATGTGATGCTAACTTATATATGCGAGGCTAACATATAAATTTAAGGCTAACGTATGAATGTTAGGCTAACGTATACATGTGAGGCTAACGTATAAATGTGAGGCTAACGTATAAATGTGAGGCTAACGAAAAAATGTGAGGCTAACGCACTAATGTGAGGCTAAATTATAAATTTCATGCTAACGCATATATGTGAGGCTAACTTATAAACGTGAGGCTAGTGTATACATGTGAGTCTAACCTACAAATATAAGGCTAACATATACATGTGGGGCAACGTTACACATGTGAGGCTAACTTATAAATATAAGGCTAAAATATGCATGTGGGGCAAAGTTATAAATGTGAGGCAAACATATAAATGTAAAGCTAACACATGCATTTGATGCTAAGCTTTAAATGTGAGGCTAACTTATAGATGTGAGGCTAACTTATAGATGTGAGGCTAATTTATACTTGTGGGGCTAAAATATACATGTGAGGCTAACTTATAAATGTGAGGCTAACTTATAAATTTGAGGCTAACTTATACATGTATGGCTAAGTTATAAATCTGAGGCTAACGTATATATGTGAGGCTAACTTATTGATACGAGATTAACATATACATGTGGGGGCTAAGTGATAAATGTGAGGCTAACTTATAAATGCGAGGTTAGCATATAAATGTGAGGCTAGCTTAAAAATATGAAGCTAACATATATAGGTAAGGCTAAGCTATAAATATGATTCTAACGTATGAATGCGAGGTTAAATAATGAATGTGACGCTGCCAATATTATACGCAGTAGATCAGCACAAGTGGGAAGTGTTATTTGCATACGTTTGTGATATGTTTTACTGTTAATATTGTAGTGTCCAGGGATGTATAGATTACGCGATTGCTTGGGCTTTATGATTCATTTATCCTGACGCTGCATTTTATTGGACGTGACACCTCTATGTGCTTTAGACATGCGCGAATACATTGTTATTCAATGTCGAACTTTTTCCACAAAACGGTAAAACATTATGAAAACCAAGCGAAGATCACATTTAGTGTTCAGAGGTTGTTCCCGATATCTGGCCTGTTGCTTCAAATCGGTAACAGGAAATGTTCAAGGAAGTAAAGATGGTCGGCGTGATGTTGATCACATAACACATTGAGTGCTATCAATAAAAAAGGATCGATCTACCAGCATATAACATCCACCATAAACTCAGAATGGATAACACAAGACTTCCTGATCTAGCCCTATTGTGGACACCGGAAGGGAGAATAAAACGGTGAATACCAAGAGAGAGCCAGCGTAGAACCATCAATAGGGAAGGCTCAGCCTAACGAACATCCAAGACCTACAACAAGTGGCAACAAACCGCCAGACACGGAGAACTATGACCTCTGCCCTCTGCGCCGCCCTGCGCTTAAGAGGAAAGACTAGCTAACTAACCAGCATATATTCGATGCACATGGTTTTCCCTCTACTTTTACCTTCTATCCCATTGCACTGGTTTGTGCTTCCGGCTGTATGATTGTATGTCCACCCTAAAGGTCTATTTTGATGTTGTCATATCACTACATCGGCTTTGGGGCGAACGCTTTGTAATGCCGGGATGCTGGGTTCGATCCCAACTGCGGATCATGCGCCTTGCGTTGGTTTCAACAGTGGTATCAAGAAAGCCCATCGTCCAGAAAGCAACGACAAACTACTGGACGTAAATTTGCCTAGAAAAACCACACAACAGCCAGGGGATGTTGGGGTTGGTTTTGCAACGTCCTGTAAAGGATACGCAACTAACTAACCATATCACTACACAGCCACTCAAATGGGAAATAGAGTGACAGAGCAAGATAGACCGGAATGGAATAATAACTCCCCATGTAGCGTGTAAGGGCACAAAAGGAGAATGGATTAATCTTTAAATAAAGCAAATAAGATTCCTTTAGATATAATATGGGTGCCATCGTGGAGAAGCGTCTAGACGCTCAGATCTGAAGGTCGTGGGTTTAGGTCCTAGCGGGGTATGACGGTTTTTTTTTTCCTTTCCTTTTTTTTTTTTTAAATGACCTTGGCACCGAGGTCGACAGAATCAAAAATGGGTACCTGGTAAAGTTATGGTAAGTTAAAGCGGACGGCACGATTCTGATTACATCACACACCAAGTATCGATTAATCTTCTTAATTCTGAGGTGTCGGGTTCGATTCTAGCTGCAAGAGATTTGGCCCCAGACCGGTTACAGTTTGGACAGTGATATGAAGAGCTGATCGTTAATGGCAAACTACTGAACGCAACATAGCTGGCCACTTTCTGCACTCCCGGCAGTTTGATCATAACCCTACACATGTGAGACTTTTCCTCTTATACTCTGACCCACAAATCTCCAGCATGCATACTTGTCTTATTGTGTCTTCTGCTTAAGCCATCCACGATTTTCCCATTTTCAGCTTCTGACCCTTACCTGCAGCCATAGTTTCATATAAAGGGTGTTCTTTGTCTATAGCTACACTGAGGTATGACTTAGCCTGCAGCACCTTTAGCTTATCTGCGATAGTCGGCAATGCAAGGACATATCATGCACACAATCAGGGTTTTTCTTTTACATCCCAGGATCAGCCGCATAGCTTCATTCTGTATGCGAACCAGTTTCTCTAGCTGACTTTTCGAGACAGTGAGTAACCCTAGTCCATAATAAATCACTGAGATGATTAAGTGCTGGTAAAGTGTGAACAACATATTCTGCTCCATGTCCATTGCTGCCATAATCTTTAGTGTATTAAGACCTTTTTGAGCTTTTGTCACAACCCCCTCTATGTGATCCTAGAAAGACAAATTTATGTCAAAGGTGATTCCCAGGTACCGCAGTGTGCTGTCTTTTCTGATGTCCATGCCATTTATTTTGATCGGAACGTCACTTCTAACAATCCTCTTGTCCAAAAAACACCACATGACGGTTGCCTTTTCTGGGTTGATTACAGCACTCATCTCTGTACACCATTCGAACTTATCTTCTGTCGTCGGTAACTCTTCAGCTATTTCATTCCGATCTCTCACCTTCCTATATACGAAAACAGGATCTGCAAATGTCAAAGGCCAGGCAAGTGCATTCAAACTTTTTCTGTGTTAGCCTTCAAAAGGCGACTGACACGCAATGTTTCGGTTTACAGCTATGTTTCAGTATCTGTGTCATTCGGCCCAACACATCCAGTTTCTACAAAACCTTTATTAGTCGCCTTCTACGACATACTTTACTCTACTTTTACTATATAATATTTAAAAACTATAAAAATTTATTCAGTTAAAGTGAGTTGTGCATTTTTACAGGATGTAGCAGAACCAATTCCTGATGTTTTTTCATTGTTGTGGTTTTCTAGGCAATTTTTTACGTTCATTAGTTTGCTATTCATTACTAAACGGTTAGGTTTCGGTACCACTGTCGAAACCAACGCAAGGCAAACCGTGAGCAGCTTGGATCGAACCCGGCACCCCAGGTTTGAGAAGCGCGTTCGCAACGCATAGGGCACAGACGCCGTCAGTACGAATATTTAAATTTTAAAAAAGTATGGAGTCGGTGGCCCAACTTAGAAAATAAGTAGAGTTCGCAACGTTTGGCTAGTTGTAATCACTGGTCTACACAACTTGTCTGACTGTCCAGACAGAACCCAATAATTATCAGTCAGTATAGTCTAGCCCTATATGCCTTATATGCCTACAGGCGTGAAAAAGGAATCTTTTTTTTACTTATT
The DNA here is from genome assembly GCA_905116865.2 of Candidula unifasciata. Lineage (NCBI taxonomy): Eukaryota > Metazoa > Mollusca > Gastropoda > Stylommatophora > Geomitridae > Candidula > Candidula unifasciata. The sequence continues at coordinate 43,476 of CAJHNH020001697.1, forward strand.
GATTACATATATTAGTATTGGAATCTCGCTCAGTCTTTCAAGAAGAAAATCGGAGCTTTTGTAGTGAAATGCTGCAGAATTTTTTTTAGAATACCGTGGACCAAACAGAGAGGAAAAACAAACGTCGAAATCCTGCATGAGTTTAAAATCTAGTAGAACTGGCTGATGAGAATACTCTCTCCGAAATATTTTAGACATGTCAAGCACTATGGTGGTCTGGAGAGAACAACCATAGGGGCTACATCTTCTAAAAAACGAGCCAAATGTGGATACAGGACATTGAAAATGCATTGCCTTTGAGAGATTACCGGGCTAAATAAATGACTAGAGAACGAGTCTTTCATGCGTGCCGTGAAGAGAGCGACGTTCTGTAAAGGATCTGATCAACGTTCTGTAAAGAATCTGATCAACGTTCTGTAAAGGATCTGATCAACGTTCTGTAAAGGATCTGATCAACGTTCAGTATAGGATCTGATCAACGTTCTGTAAAGGATCTGATCAACGTTCTGTAAAGGACCTGATCAACGTTCTGTAAAGGATCTGATCAACGTTCTCTAAATGATCTGTTCAACGTTCTGTAAGGGATCTGATCAACGTTCTGTAAAGGATCTGATCAACGTTCTGTAAAGGATCTGATTAACGTTCTGTAAAGGATCTGATCAACCTTCTGTAAAGGATCTGATCAACGTTCTGTAAAGGATCTGATCAACGTTCTGTAAAGGATCTGATCAACGTTCTGTAAAGGATCTGATTAACGTTCTCTAAAGGATCTAATCAATGTTCAGTAAAGGATCTGATCAACGTTCAGTAAAAGATCTGATCAACGTTCAGTAAAGGATCTGATTAACGTTCTGTAAAGGATCTAATCAACGTTCTGTAAAGGATCTGATCAACCTTCTGTAAAGGATCTGATCAACCTTCTGTAAAGGATCTGATCAACGTTCTGTAAAAGATCTAATCAACGTTCTGTAAAGGATCTGATCAACGTTCTGTAAAGGATCTAATCAACGTTCTGTAAAGGATCTGATCAACCTTCTGTAAAGGATCTGATCAACGTTCTGTAAAGGATCTAATCAACGTTCAGTAAATAATCCGATCAACGTCTAGTAAAGGATCTGATCAACGTTCTGTAAAGGATCTGATCAACGTTCAGTAAAGGATCTGATCAACGTTCTGTAAAAGATCTGATCAACGTTCTGTAAAGGATCTGATCAACGTTTTGTAAAGGATCTGATCAACGTTCTGTAAAGGATCTAATCAACGTTATGAGAAGGATCTAATCAACATTCTGTAAGGGATCTTATCAACGTTCTGTAAAGGATCTGATCAACGTTCTGTAAAGGATCTGATCAACGTTCAGTAAAGGATCTAATCAACGTTCTGTAAAGGATCTAATCAACGTTCTGTAAAGGATCTGATCAACGTTCTGTAAATGATCTGATCAACGTTCTGTAAGGAATCTTCTGATTATTTGATTGATCGATTACATGAACTTAGACTTACAATCTAATGTCACTTAAGGTGGTACACCAGCTTCGTCTGGCAGCATTGTATCTGTATTTGTTTGTTTCTTGATGCTGTCTTTACATGTAGAAAGAATAGACCCACTGCTTCCATAACAAGCATGCCATAAAAGGCGACTAATCATGGGTGGTTCCTTCAAAATCGCAGTGCATCTACTTGAGGCAAAGAACCAGCAGTCTGCATACAATAAGGTCTGTATAATAAATACGCTGGTAAAACTGAAGTCCTGGAACCAGACTAAAGTCCTTAAGTGGACGAACAACCAGAACTTTCCTCCGTGGTTTGCAGCCTGTAAACGATAAAGAAAGAGTGTGTGTTTTCTTTTTGTTAATTTTTCTGTGATTCTTTATCCAACAAAATATCCCGAGTGCAGTTGTCAAATCCCGCTTCATTCATTTATTCATTAACATATGCCCTCCGTGTGGGTTCCGGGGCCCTACTATGGGAAAAACAAGAATAGACCCACTGCCTACCTAAAAGCATGTCGTAAGAGTCGACTAATTGGGAGGTTCCTTCGAAGTCGGAATGCATCTGCCTGATAGGCAAGGAACCAACAGTCTGCATACAGATCTGTCAAACGGATGCACATTCAACACTCAATTTCTGGAACAGGACTGCAGTCCAGAAGTGGACGAACAACCAGAACTTTCCGCCGGAGTTTACAGCCGGTGAACGCGAAGAATAAGAATATTAACATATGACAGTAAAAATTATAGGAGCACTAACTACATGACACGAAAATTAAATGATTTGAAAACAAATATCAAAGGAAACTGGTAAACAATAAATGGGATAAATAGTTTATGAAAGAAGACTAAATAGGAGATATTCTCTGACAACGGCTGCCATTAACAGTTGTAAGGCAAAGAGGATGCCAATATTTTGCACATGTCATAGGGAGAAGCGAAGAGAAAATCACCAGACAGAAACTGACAAGGGAAACAAATGCTACTGAGGTAACAAGGTCGTACAGGTGAAGGCGAAGGCACAAGTTGGTGAAAGAGGCAAAAGTTGCTGGATTGGATTCTATCCATGATCTTGATCCAAGTACACAGAAAAGAAGAGATGGTAGAATATAATTGTGACCAGGTAATGCGCGCCATATACAATGGCTTATCACTGAACGCTACTAAGAGCCCTGAAAAGGACTCCTACAGTATTGATGCCATCAACGGAGACAGACCCAAATACTGTTGCGACCGGCGACGAGGTCATCTACCAGCGAGCCAATGGGTGACCCGTTCGCCAAAGATGCAGGATAGAAGAATAAACTGCGAACACTTTATAACGTGTAGCGGCTCTACTCTCGCATTCGAATCTGAAGGTCACGAGTTTAGTTCCAGAAGAAGCCGGACATTTTACACAAATGACTTTGACTCTTAGGTCGACCCTACCATAAATTAGTCCTATAAAGTGAAGGTAGCCGGCTTCAGGTTGACGACATCACCTGCCAAGTGCCGATTGGTCGATACTGTCTTAGTCTAGCCCTATATGCCTGATACGCCCGAAGGCGAGGAAAAGATCCTTCATTTTACATTAATTTTATGAACATCTTATCTTCACACCAATTTACTACTCACATGAGTACCTCTTTAGTTTTTTTCTTTCTTCTCCATCCCGTAACTCATTTATATTCTCATGCTACCGCCCCATTGAGACATTTATAGTTACATAGAACAGTCAGATGGTCTCTCCTACTTACACTAAACCAAATCTCCAGACAGCAGACGTGAGACTTTCATCGATGGCTGCCGGTATTTATGAACCACTCGATAAAGTTCAGCGCGCCACTTAGACGTTCTTATGTATCCCGAAAGACTGCGCTAGTCGCCTGACCCTAAATTTGCTGCATTGCCTAAGCTGTATATTGCCTCGTCTTGTGGGATATGACCGACCCTCGTTTAACAGACAAGCCTGGCTGTCGAGTCAGGACACCATGATGCTAGTTGTGAAATCTAGTCATTCAAATGTAATCAATTTATGTGACTCTCCGATGCTTGAAGTTTTTATAAAGCTTGAGGTTTTAATATAGAACAGCTTGAAACAGGGCTGTCGAAATTTTATGGAAACATACCCCTCTTTTTTTTTAAGCGGTACCAAAGCATAATAAAAGGTACCAAATTGTTTAAATTTTGAACTCTTTTAAAAACCATTAAAATTAAAAACTTAGACAACACACACACACACACACACACACACACACACATACATATATATATATATATATATATATATATATATATATATATATATATGGCTTTACTTATAATTGATCAGAATTAAAATTATTTGTCTATTACGTTATTACAGTACCAATTTTCCCTCTCAGTTTGTCAAAAAGCTGCTGCGGCCGCTTCCAGTGCGTACAACTAATTTCCTAGGGCAGTATTTTTAATGTTATCAAATCATTTATTGTTGAAGTATTCAAAGAAAGATCATAAGGATATTAATTAGGGCTGTACCGAATAGGGATTTTCACTATTCGGCCGAATACGAATAGCGTGACCAACTATTTGGCCGAATACGAATAGTGTATCATCATCGTGAGGTGATTTGCCGTCTGGCGTGGGCCTTGCCACAATCTGCGATCTCCTGCAGCATGTATGTTCGTGTGCTGACACACCTCCATGCCATGCAACAAGACTGTCAAGAATCTTCTGTCGTTGTATTTCTCTATCCCTCCTTTCACAGATCTTTACAGTGGTCACCACATGTTCCATTTTTCCTCTTCTCATAACATGGCCGAAAAATAATGACTGTCTCCTTCTGATGTCTGTGATTAATCGTCTTCGGGCTCCCGCCATTTTCAAAATGTCTTGGTTGCTTTTTTTTTTTTTTTTTTTGTCCAAGCTATTTTAAGCATTGTTCTGTAAAACCACATCTCTGAGGCCTCAAGAAATTGTTTGGCCTGCCTACCGATTGTCCAGGACTCGCAGCCATATGTTAAAACTGGATGCTGTACCTCGCAACCGGATCGTAGTTGCCCCCTACCCCCCCCCCTACCCCCACGACAGACTTAGACAACAGCAACTATTGTGTTAATGAGAGAGTTATTTCAGTCCATCACAGTGTATGCAGAAACGGGTGTAAGACAACCACTATTCGTATTCGGCCCGACCGCAACTATTCGGCCAAATACCGAATAGTTATTAGGTCCACTATTCGGCCCCGAAGCGAATACGAAGCGAATATTCGGTACAGCCCTAATATTAATCCACCTCTTTCTCTATTCTTTTTTTATTTTTTATTTGCACTGTTCTTCTTTAACAATGCTGGAAAATTACACGTACTGGATCCAGAGAACAATGCCAACATTTATAATTTTGGTGTAAAATTTGCAAAAGGTACCAAAATATCGGGCGTGGTACCAATAGGCAAGGGTCAAATTTATCGAAAGTACCATCTTCGGCAGCCCTGCACAGAAATGGAAAGGCAGATGAACTCATGAAAGGCTACAGGGAATCTCACGCAGCCACATCTGTCTTTGCAGACTATAAAGACTAGATACTCTTGAAACAATTCATGAAATTGAACTGGATAGAAGATGACAGTTAAAGAGAAGAGCATGCTGTATGAAGTATGAAGAAAGACGAAACAAAAATGTTTTTTGATCATTCTGTTAGTTCGATTGCAGCAGACATAACTCAAGGCGGGAAACAGACTCGAGAACTTGGTGACAACTTGGCACAACTGACTGAAAGAGGGCAAGGGGAAAGTCAGACTTGATTCCTGTGCCACACACTTAAGATCTGATCCGTAATTCTGCTAATCGTGTAGAATGACGAATCATGACCTCCTACACTTATCGGTATGGCACATGATGATATCCAGGCAGAGGGAAGAGCTCAACGATTTGTTTTTAATTTTATTTTAAAAGAGGGCGATAGGCCAACAATGTTTAGGAACCACTGGTCTAAACGCGTGTATCTTTTCGCATCTTTAACAATTAGACCCAAGGTGAATCTAAAACCTCCCACTGAATTGTTTAATATCTAAACCAGCTGGGGCCACTCTCTTATAGAGTGCCAGGTGGAGAACATTGTTTTGACCTTTCTTTATGCGCGTCGTGTTGACGTCAGAAACGGATAATGGATATACACAAGAAAAAATATTTTTAAGGATTAGTACATTTCTGGGAGGATTATCACGATCATACAATCTTCTTTGGGATAAGCTCGGTTTAAGAAAGGCAGCAATGCGTCTAACTAGGCTAACATTTGGACAAAGAGTGGAAAGAAGAAAAAAAATACAAAAGGCAAGATATGTTTTCATGATGGGTGATGTCATTCTTTGTATAATAACTTTCTGGAGACAGGGCTCATGGAATTTTGACCTTGTTTGCAACAGTAATAGTAATTTTTAAAATGTTAACTATAATTTTGTTCTGAGTGGCACGAATTCTTGAAAAAAAAGGGGAGAACTTCTATACACGGTTAGGAGGAACAGTCTATCCCCTTACAAATTTTTATAGGCTCAGGGTTCAAGCCCTGCTCCCATCACCCACCCTCACCACCACCACCCCTAATTTGGGGTGAGGAGGGTTGGCCTAAGGTGCCCCACCCCACGACCCCTAAACGATTAGCTTAAGGGGCCCCAGCCCCACCCCACCACCCCCAAACGATTGGCTAAAGGTGCACCACCTCACCCCACCACCCCTAAACGATTGGCCTAAAGTGCCCCAGCTCCACCCCACCACCCCCAAACGATTGGCTTAAGGTGCCCCAGCCCCACCCCACCACCCCCAAACGATTAGCTAAAGGTGCCCCACCTCACCCTACCACCCCAAACGATTGGCTTAAGGTGCCCCAGCTCCACCCCACTACCCCCCAAACGATTGGCTTAAGGTGCCCCAGCCCTCAGTTTTCGGCGCCGATGCTCTACAGATCAAACGGATGACAATAAGATAACACTAATTCACAGGTATCGGGAAGACTCGACGCAATCTAGTGAATCAAGAAATGATTAAAAAAAAAGAAAATTTCACTGGATACGACATACATTGAGAAAGCTTCATAATAGCATAACTAGTATTACTTTCAGTGGAACTCATTGAGGAAAAAAAAAGATTAAGTTTACATTAAAACAGTCACTGCAAGGAAAAGATGGAGCTGTTAATTAATGAAACAATAAAAACAAAAATTGTAAACAAAAGTTAAGCGGTTCTCGTGCCTCTCGGAAGAAAATGTCTCTCACATTCAAGAACTGACTATCATCATACATAGTTGGAAGCAATGAGTCTTAGATTAAGATATTATGAATTAATCAAGTAACAGAAAGTGTATTGATCGGCACTCATAGAAAGAAGTAGAAAGATGGAAGAACACACTTGACAACATACTTCTTCTTCTTCGCGTTCACCAGCTGTACACTCTGGCGGAAAGTTCTGGTGCTCGTCCACTGCTGAACTGCAGTCCTGCTCCAGAACTTGAGTGTTGCGTGTGCATCAGTTTTACAGATCTCATTCTCTTGAATACAGACTGTTGGTTCCTTGCCTCTCCGGCAGATGCACTCCGACTTCAAAGGAGCTTCCCAATTAGTCGACTCTTACGACATGCTTTTGGGGAGGCAGTGGGTCTATTCTTGTTTTCCCCACAATGGGGCCCCGGAACCCACACGGGGGTAGACAACTTAAAAAAATCGAAAGCTATAGTTACCGTGCCGGGAAATGAACTAATCACCTCCAGACGGCGTGTGCGCCTCGCCATGAATACAAGTGCATTAAGAACATGGTCAACAAGGCATCCCCCCAAAAAAGGTGTTTTATTGGCCATGTCTATCGTACAGCTTGAAATCCACAACTATGGAATACGGACAGAATTCATTTTGAAACCATTGAAATGGCACAATATTCTACAGAAATTTATATTAACGACGCATATGTCGAATAACAATCACAGAAACAATTTATGAACACTGTAGACCTTAATGCTGTATCTAGAATGCTAAAACATTTATGATAGGTATTTGATTGGTAGGTTCCGGTGTGTATACGTCATTCTTATAAATAAACAGAGGGGGAACCTTTGAGGCCGTTAAATATTATGAATTATTCAAGTAACAGAAAGTGTCTTGATCGGCACTCGTTTAAGATAACAACAGTAATACTCATTTCTACAAAGAAAAAAAAATATAATAAGTGTGAATCACTTAAGGAGATTTTTTTTTTCTTCATAAAACATCACAGTTATGTACGTAGTCTAATAGGCAATATCAAAACTGCAACCGTTGATCTTAATGCAAGAAAGGAACGGTTACAAGAGTCAAAAGAGTAAGAGAAAAAAGGAACGCCGACTTACGGTACAGAACAAGTATGTAGAATTATTGACCGACGTTTGCACAAGTGGGTCTGTCAGAGTAGGAAGTGCGTTTCCACATAATACAACAAGTCAGTCTGTCAGAGTAGGAAGTGCGTTTCCACATAATACAACAAGTCAGTCTGTAAGGGTAGGAAGTGCGTTTCCACATAATACAACAAGTCAGTCTGTCAGAGTCGGAAGTGCGTTTCCACATAATACAACAAGTCAGTCTGTCAGAGTCGGAAGTGCATTTCTACATAATACAACAAGTCAGTCTGTCAGAGTCGGAAGTGCGTTTCCACATAATACAACAAGTCACTCTGTCAGAGTCGGAAGTGCGTTTCCACATAATACAACAAGTCAGTCTGTCAGAGTCGGAAGTGCTTTTCTACATAATACAACAAGTCAGTCTGTCAGAGTAGGAAGTGCGTTTCCACATAATACAACAAGTCAGTCTGTCAGAGTAGGAAGTGCGTTTCCACATAATACAACAAGTCAGTCTGTCAGAGTAGGAAGTGCGTTTCCACATAATACAACAAGTCAGTCTGTCAGAGTAGGAAGTGCGTTTCCACATAATACAACAAGTCAGTCTGTCAGAGTAGGAAGTGCGTTTCCACATAATACAACAAGTCAGTCTGTCAGAGTAGGAAGTGCGTTTCCACATAATACAACAAGTCAGTCTGTCAGAGTAGGAAGTGCGTTTCCACATAATACAACAAGTCAGTCTGTAAAGGTAGGAAGTGCGTTTCCACATAATACAACAAGTCAGTCTGTCAGAGTCGGAAGTGCGTTTTCACATAATACAACAAGTCAGTCTGTCGAGTAGGAAGAGTACAGGAAGTGCGGTTTCCACATAATACAACAAGTCAGTCTGTCAGAGTCGGAAGTGCGTTTCCACATAATACAACAAGTCAGTCTGTCAGAGTAGGAAGTGCGTTTCCACATAATACAACAGTCAGTCTGTCAGAGTAGGAAGTGCGTTTCCACATAATACAACAAGTCAGTCTGTCAGAGTAGGAAGTGCGTTTTCCACATAATACAACAAGTCAGTCTGTCAGAGTAGTGAAGTGCGTTTCCACATAATACAACAAGTCAGTCTGTCAGAGTAGGAAGTGCGTTTCCACATAATACAACAATCAGTCTGTCAGAGTAGGAAGTGCGTTTCCACATAATACAACAAGTCAGTCTGTCAGAGTAGGAAGTGCGTTTTCCACATAATACAACAAGTCAGTCTGTCAGAGTAGGAAGTGCGTTTCCACATAATACAACAAGTCAGTCTGTCAGAGTAGGAAGTGCGTTTTCACATTTCAGTCACATAATACAACAGTCAGTCTGTCAGAGTAGGAAGTGCGTTTCCACATAATACAACAAGTCAGTCTGTCAGAGTAGGAAGTGCGTTTTCCACATAATACAACAAGTCAGTCTGTCAGAGTAGGAAGTGCGTTTCCACATAATACAACAAGTCAGTCTGTCAGAGTAGGAAGTGCGTTTCCACATAATACAACAAGTCAGTCTGTCAGAGTAGGAAGTGCGTTTCCACATAATACAACAAGTCAGTCTGTCAGAGTAGGAAGTGCGTTTCCACATAATACAACAAGTCAGTCTGTCAGAGTAGGAAGTGCGTTTCCACATAATACAACAAGTCAGTCTGTCAGAGTAGGAAGTGCGTTTCCACATAATACAACAAGTCAGTCTGTCAGAGTAGGAAGTGCGTTTCCACATAATACAACAAGTCAGTCTGTCAGAGTAGGAAGTGCGTTTCCACATAATACAACAAGTCAGTCTGTCAGAGTAGGAAGTGCGTTTCCACATAATACAACAAGTCAGTCTGTCAGAGTAGGAAGTGCGTTTCCACATAATACAACAAGTCAGTCTGTCAGAGTAGGAAGTGCGTTTCCACATAATACAACAAGTCAGTCTGTCAGAGTAGGAAGTGCGTTTCCACATAATACAACAAGTCAGTCTGTCAGAGTAGGAAGTGCGTTTCCACATAATACAACAAGTCAGTCTGTCAGAGTAGGAAGTGCGTTTCCACATAATACAACAAGTCAGTCTGTCAGAGTCGGAAGTTTGCATTTCTGTCCACATACATAATACAACAAGTCAGTCTGTCAGAGTCGGAAGTGCGTTTTTCCACATAATACAACAAGTCAGTCTGTCAGAGTCGGAAGTGCGTTTCCACATAATACAACAAGTCAGTCTGTCAGAGTAGGAAGTGCGTTTCCACATAATACAACAAGTCAGTCTGTCAGAGTAGGAAGTGCGTTTCCACATAATACAACAAGTCAGTCTGTCAGAGTAGGAAGTGCGTTTCCACATAATACAACAAGTCAGTCTGTCAGAGTAGGAAGTGCGTTTCCACATAATACAACAAGTCAGTCTGTCAGAGTAGGAAGTGCGTTTCCACATAATACAACAAGTCAGTCTGTCAGAGTAGGAAGTGCGTTTCCACATAATACAACAAGTCAGTCTGTCAGAGTAGGAAGTGCGTTTCCACATAATACAACAAGTCAGTCTGTCAGAGTAGGAAGTGCGTTTCCACATAATACAACACGTCAGTCTGTCAGAGTAGGAAGTGCGCATACAACAAGTTCCACATAGGAAGTGCGTTTCCACATAAACAACAAGTCAGTCTGTCAGAGTAGGAAGTGCGTTTTTTCAAAAAGTCACATAATACAACAAAGTCAGTCTGTCAGAGTAGGAAGTGCGTTTCCACATAATACAACAAGTCAGTCTGTCAGAGTAGGAAGTGCGTTTCCACATAATACAACAAGTCAGTCTGTCAGAGTAGGAAGTGCGTTTCCACATAATACAACACGTCAGTCTGTCAGAGTAGGAAGTGCGTTTCCACATAATACAACAAGTCAATCTGTCAGAGTTGGAAGTGCGTTTCCACATAATACAACAAGTCAGTCTGTCAGAGTAGGAAGTGCGTTTCCACATAATACAACAAGTGCGTCAAGTCTGTCAGAGTAGGAAGTGCGTTTTTTATTAACAACAAGTCAGTCTGTCAGAGTATGGAATCCACATAATACAAGTCAGTCTGTCAGAGTAGGAAGTGCGTTTCCACATAATACAACAAGTCAGTCTGTCAGAGTAGGAAGTGCGTTTCCACATTATACAACAAGTCAGTCTGTCAGAGTAGGAAGTGCGTTTCCACATAAATTTATACAAAAAGAATTGCGATTCTTACTAGACCCGTGAAATATATTTTAACGTTGATGGTATTTGTATTAACAGGAAATTCTGAGTATTTCTGCATTGGAAACAAAAATACTTTACAGAGGTGGAGATGTAAATTCAGATCAGTCAACTGTTCAATAAATCAGTCAAGTGTGGTTTCCGCAACTAAGGTTTACAGTAGCCTCTCTAGTTCTTGCTCGCCGTTCGCTTAGACACTAGTTAGTTGATCTCTTATTTTATTCCCCCACTTATAACACTGTCTACCTGTTACTTTTACCTTCAAGCTTCGCCTTCAGTATTACAATGTAAGTGTTACGTCCTATAATGTAAGTATTTCATGTCTCTTTTTTATTTTTTTTATTTCTTTCAGCAACCATCTCTTCATTCTCAGTCTATCCAAAAGCTGGGTATTGGATAGTTTTTGTTTCCATGAGACATGATCTATTGCACCTCCTCTTCCTTCAGCTTACACAATATGCTACTTGTAATCATCCGCACCCACGACCACAAAACATGAATAAATAAAAAAAAAATGATGGTAAAGAAAGATAACTACATTGATAGTAGGGCTGTACCGAAGAGTGATTTTCACTATTCGGCCGAATACGAATAGCGGGACCGACTATTCGTCCGAATACGAATACGAATAGTGTGTAGTGTATAAAATATCATCATTATCATCAGGTGCCTTGCCGACTGGCGCGGACGATCATGCCTCTCCATAATCTGCGATCTCCTGCAGCATGTATCAGTTCGTGTGCCGACACACCTCCATGCCATGCAACAAGACTGTCAAGCATCTTCTCTCGTTGTCTTCCTCTATCTCTCCTTCCACATATCTTTCCAGTGGTCACAACATGTTCTATTTTCCATCATCTCATTACATGGCCGAAAAATGATGACTGTCTCCTTCTTATGTCTGTGATAAGTTGTCTTCGGGCTCCCGCATCTTTCAAAACCTCTTGGCTGCTCTTTTTGGCTGTCCTAGGTATTCTAAGCATTCTTATGTAAAACCACATCTCCGCGGCCTCCAGAAATTGATTGGCCTGCCTACTGATTGTCCAGGATTCACAGCCATATGTTAAAACTGGATGTATAAAATATATCTATTTAAACAAAAAAAAAAATTTAATAGGTATAAAATATATCTATAAAAAAAAATAAAAACCACACACATTCATAATGTCAAATGTACGCTGAACTTTTACTTCACATAAAGTAGCACAGAATAGTTATCTTCTTCTTTAGCATTCTGAGCCCTTGAGGTTTACTGCTGCAGATATCACTCGTCTCCATTCATCTCTCTGGCTGGCCTTATCTTTACAATTTGTGATACCAGTTGTTTGCAGGTCTGGCTGGACATTATCTCTCGAACTTCTTTTTTGTCTGCCTCGTGGTCTACGCCCATTCCTCTCTCAGGTGTATACAGTTTTTACTTCTCTGTCATCTGACATTCTTTCAATATGCCCCAACCACTTTAGTATGTTAGCTCTCATGATGCCAGTGATCAATGGTGATTTAAACAGATTATGTGTTACGTTGTTGCTTCTCACTCTCCATTCCCCGCTGTTAGCATCTTTGATGGGTCCAAAGATTTGTCGTAAGACTGTTTTCGAAAACCTGTAAAAAGGCCTAACTTCTTTTATTTCTGCTTCAAGTTTCAGAGCCTTATAAAACGACTGGTCTTATCAACGTTGTATATATTTTGATCTCGGTCTTGCGAGACAGACACTTTGACTTTAGCAGATGTTGAAGGGCACAGTACACTTTATTTCTAGATTGTATTTCTTCTCTCAGCGTGTTCGAGCAGTTGAAGTTTGCATCCAAGTACTTATATGTTTCCGTTCGTTTGACTTTCATATTATCGACTTGGATGTGGCCGGAGTTTATATTCTTTCCATGTCTAGTTAGTATTCGTACAGAATAGTTAACATTTGAAAAAAACATTTTATGTTTTTCATCCTTCGTCAGTATGTGGTAACTAATAACTAGGAATGAAAAAAATCCTAAGTATTATAACAAATAACTAAACTTGGAAATTGTCACTGACAGCTTAGTTACTGCATGAAAGCTGCATTAACTTTCAACAAAACCAATCGTTTCATGTTGTCAATATTACGGCCGTGTACGCAGAAGCGGGTGTAGGGTAACTACTATTCGTATTCGGCCCGACCGCAACTATTCTGCCGAATACCGAATAATCAATAGGTCTACTATTCGTCCCCGAAGCGAATACGAAGCGAATATTCGGTACAGCCCTAACTGATAGTGTCAAAAAGTTCACGGATCTGCCGCAATAGCGTTCATATTATGCATTTTTCACATCACGTAAAAAAAAAAAACCCAGATATATAACGACTTGGCGTGAGTTGGCTGAGGACCTGTGTTCTACTTTGCGTGGATTTTTATCATGGTTTGGGGCGTCGCAGGTCGACCCAGCATAAAATGGGTACCAGGATGGATGTCCTAGGGAAGTAAAGACGGCCGTCGCAAAAATGCTGACCACATTACCCACCTACTGCTGATGGTCTGAAAAAAACATGGGTGCTCTTCCCATATGCCCTATGCGCCTTAGGTAAAGTAAAGATCCCTTTTCACGCCTAAGGCGCATAGGGCATATGGGAAGAGCACCCATGTTTTTTTCAGACCATCGGCAGTAGGTGGGTAAAGTGGTCAGCATTTTTGCGTCAAACATGTCGTATAATACAAATATACGGTTATAAACTTATGACCAGTAAGTATTTTTCCTTTTTATTCAATTTGTTCGTCAGTATAAAACAAGTTGATATTCTTCCTAACATATCTGTCCACCGTTTCTGATTTTCTGCAAATCTTTTGTACTGCGTTGAACGCCGAAATCGCAGCAATAGGGAAATTCCAACAAGCGCGTACTAACTGTCTTTAACCTCCAGAGTTCAACTATTTTTATCCTTACCAGAGTAAGATTTTCACTGGGCCAGTGCTGGGTCTTCACGTTTCATAAAAATCGAGGAATAAACCAGAGACTGAAACACACACTTATGGTTATATCTGGAAACCTTATAAAAATGCTTTTTTTTTTTTTTTGGCGCATCCTCTACTGGATGTTGCAGAACCAACCCTAGCACTTTCTGGCTGTTGTGGTTTTTCTAGGCAAATTTACGTCTAGTAGTTTGCCATTGATTTCTGGGCGGTTGGCTCTCGGTACCACAGTCTAAACCATCAGAAGATAAACCCTCTGCAGCAGGGATCGAACCCGGCACCCCGACGTTACGAAGCCCGTTCCCAACGCCTAAACCACAGACGCCGACTGCTGGGTTTTAAACACTCTTAATGCCTACAATGTGCTGATTAAAATTTTCGCTATAGCATATTTTTTGCTTTCTGTCATTGCAGTTAAAGCGCATATTGTATCATTTATTTATTGTCAGCAGGTAATTATCTCTTCTACCCCGGTGACCTAGGAAAATATGGGGACGGAAAGGAAAGGCGGCGGGGTAAACTGACTTGTTTGGGATGTTCTGTGATCTGATACAAATAGGATGGTCGCCCTAGCCATTACACTATAGGACTGCAGGTTACACCGGGCTGATGTAACCGTTTCTGCTGCCCTAATTATAACTCTTTTTGGGAGGTTGAACTGAGTATCTGAGATCTGTCTTGTTGGTCTGTCGTCCGGGTTGAGTTTTTAATCTCAGATTTTTTCAAAATTGACATTAGGTCCTAGGTCGATTCAGCCTAAATGGATACCAGCAAATATCATGTTAATCAGATCATCCATCGAGTGCAGTTTGTTCTGTAAAAACATAAATAAAGAATTTGTTTCCGGGCCTTCAGGTGTATTGGGCTAGTCCTGAATGATAAAGACCAATAGGTACTGGGTGGGTGATGTGGTCAGCATCACGCCGGCCGCCTTTACTTCCTAGGACTGTAGCTGGTACCCACTCAAGGCTGGGTCGACCTGGGGAAAAGAGATCATTTTTGAAAATTGAATTTTTTTTTTTGTCAAAACCTCAACTTATAACCTCACGATCTGCAGTTGAGCGTTTGGCCGCTACACGATGGCTGCTCCCTAATAAATTTGGCGTAAAACAGAAAATGCCAATCGAATGAACAGATGTGGAAATGATGAAAAGCAAGAGAAAGGTTGTTAAAAGGAACGTGTTGTCATGTAGTACAATGCATTTTAGCGTAAACAATACACATACACAATGGTAACAAAGGAAAGATGCAGCCGCAATAACAGATGTGATCATCCCACGTTTTGGACTTTGGTCCTAATAATATCGATATGTTCCCTGTGTGAGTTATGGGGAAAGGGGAGGAGGATGAGAAGGATGACGAATGACATCAGTAACAGGCATATCGTGAGAAGGCGAATAAATAAGCGTTTGCTACAACTGGATGTGTTGGGATATGGCAATCTAACTTTGCTACAACTGGATGTGTTGGGATATGGCAATCTAACTTTGCTACAACTGGATGTGTTGGGATATGGCAATCTATCTTTGCTGCAACTGGATGTGTTGGGATTTGACAATCTAGTTTTGCTACAACTGGATGAGTTGGGATATGGCAATCTAATTTTGCTACAATTGGATGTGTTGGGATATGGCAATCTAATTTTGCTACAACTGGATGTGTTGGGATATGGCAATCTAACTTTGCTTCAACTAGATGTGTTGGGATATGACAATCTAACTTTGCTACAACTGGATGTGTTGGGATATGACAATCTAACTTTGCTACAGCTGGATGTGTTGGGATATGGCAATCTAACTTTGCTACAACTGGATGTGTTTGGATTTGACAATCTAACTTTGCTACAACTGGATGAGTTGGGATATGGCAATCTAATTTTGCTACAACTGGATGTGTTGGGATATGACAAACTAATCTTGCTACAACTGGATGTGTTGGGTTATGGCAATCTAACTTTGCTACAACTGGATGTGTTGGGATTTGACAATCTAACTTTGCTACAATTGGATGAGTTGGGATATGGCAATCTAATTTTGCTACAACTAGATGTGTTGGGATATGGCAATATAACTTTGCTATAACTGGATGTGTTGGGATATGGCAATCTAACTTTGCTACAACTGGATGTGTTGGGATATCGCAATCTAACTTTGCTACAACTGGATGTGTTGGGATTTGACAATCTAACTTTGCTACAACTGGATGAGTTGGGATATGGCAATCTAATTTTGCTACAACTGGATGTGTTGGGAAATGACAATCTAACCTTGCTACAACTGGATGTGTTGGGTTATGGCAATCTAACCTTGCTACAACTGGATGTGTTGGGATTTGACAATCTATCTTTGCTACAACTGGATGTGTTGGGATATGGCAATCTAACCTTGCTACAACTGGATGTGTTAGGATATAGCAATCTAACTTTGCTACAACTGGATGTGTTGGGATTTGACAATCTAACTTTGCTACAACTGGATGAGTTGGGATATGGCAATCTAACTTTGCTACAACTGGATGAGTTGGGATATGGCAATCTAACCTTGCTACAACTGGATGTGTTGGGATTTGACAATCTAACTTTGCTACAACTGGATGTGTTGGGATATGGCAATCTAACCTTGCTACAACTGGATGTGTTGGGATATCGCAATCTAACTTTGCTACAACTGGATGTGTTGGGATTTGACAATCTAACTTTGCTACAACTGGATGAGTTGGGATATGGCAATCTAACTTTGCTACAACTGGATGAGTTGGGATATGGCAATCTAACTTTGCTATAACTGGATGTGTTGGGATTTGACAATCTAACTTTGCTATAACTGGATGTGTTGGGATTTGACAATCTAACTTTGCTGCAGCACAGTGTGTTAACACCAATAGTTGATGCAGGGAGTCGCCACGGTGTAGCAGCTAGACGCTCGACTGCGGATCAAAAGGTCGTGGGTTCGGTTCCTGACAGGTGGCCGGATTGTTTCATAAATGACTTTGGCTCTCATCTCGACCCAACCCTGAGTTGGTACCAGATGCAATCCTAGGAAGTAAAGGCGGCTGTCGTGATACTGACCACATCGATTGGTCTATAAAATATAAGTCTAGCCCTATGTGCCTAATACGTCTAAAGGTGTGGAAAAGGATCGTTTACCTTTACTTTACTAATAGTTAATGTAGAAGTGAAAGCATTGGTGAAAGAACACACATCACCGGGAGATGCTGGTGTATATCCAAATAGTTATGTGATGTTTCAAAAGCGATGTGCGTGAACTTTCGCGGCATGAACTAAAGGAAAAGTAATTAAAGAAAATATCGAAGCCTTTGCGTCTACAACCAGCGGCAGGACTGTGGAGGTCATGGTCGTAACAAAGACCATAGAATGGTGGAAAACTAGTTCACCAATACAACTTTGCTTAGCGATTGAATCAGCCAGAACAGAATCGGAGCTGTTAGTCTAAAAATACTTGGAGACAATCTTAGGAGGTGAACACACTTATGGTCATGTCCGATGTGCGATGAAGATCTCTAAAATGAACAATGAACAATTTAACATTGACGCAGAAAAGATAAATAAAATTGATAACCTTTAGTATGTTCACAGAGATGTGCTGTAGTATGTTCACATAGATTTGCTGTAGTATGTTCACAGAGATGTGCTGTAGTATGTTCGCGTAGATGTGCTGTAGTATGTTCACATAGATGTGCTGTAGTATGTTCGCGTAGATGTGCTGTAGTATGTTCGTGTAGATGTGCTGTAGTATGTTCACATAGATGTGCTGTAGTATGCTCACATAGATGTGCTGTAGTACGTTAAGATAGATGTGCTGAAGTATGTTCTCACGTAGATGTGCTGAAGTATGTTCTCACGTAGATGTGCTGTAGTATGCTCACATAGATGTGCTGTAGTATGTTCGCAAAGATTTGCTGTAGTGTGTTCGCGTTCATGTGCTGTAATAAAAGGATTACAAAGGGGGAAAAAAACATACGTTGACGACGACGAACTCTCGTGCAGGTGGCTAGTAGTCCTGCAGAAAAATACCAAACCATTTGGCAAATATCTAGTTTAATTAAAGTGTATATTCTCATGATGAAGATATTGGTTTAAGTCATAACGGTATCTTTTGACCACGCCTTGGCAAACTTTCCCTATCCATTTCCCTGTTGTCACTACGTACTCAAGTTTTTTTTTTTTTTAAATTCTTCAGATGTGCATAAAAATGTGGGTTGTTAATTCTGATATGGATAGCTAGTCACTTTTTGTTGGGGTTTTTGTTTTCTTTAATAGGTCCTAGACCGTCTTTTATTTCTGTGTCAGGGGTCGAGAGGGGGTGGCAAGGTCAGAGCACATGTGTATAAAGATCATTCAACTTGCACTGGCCGACGTGCTCATTTGTACTTCTCATATTCGCCCCTGACTCCCTGAGCTTGAAAAGTACCAAGCAAGTGTTATGAGTGCTGTCATATAGTTCATTGTTGATACACTCAAAGCACGTTAGCACTGCATTCATGGCCATGACGACAACACGGACAAACTGTTTCAGAATGTGGTCACAATCCACACGAAGACGTCTGATGTAGATACAACCTGTTGAGCTCTGTTACTTTTACCTTTATTATTCTATCATTTCTACATTGTTATTCAACATATTATCTGACTGCTTTCTAATTCCATACCTAAAACCATGATTCATGCGGCATGGCGACACTACAGTTGTCCAGACCGTCCACTAGGACGTGCGGTCGAAGATTGTCTCCCTGTCGATTCACAACACAAGCTTACTTCCCCTTACTTGCCCGGCTCTCTAGCGTAGTTGGCTAAACCGGATTGCGCGGTGAGCGGGTGACGAACTCCTTGTGGTCCGGGTTCACTCCCGGGGGTAGGCAGAAAAGCCACATTTCTCCCAGAGTTACCGTATTTACAATGGAATCAAGGCCGAAAGGTTGTGGTACCATAATACCGAGCCTAAGGGTTAACAACTCATGGCTTCTGGATACTAAAACAAACAAACAACAAACTTCTCCTTGCTTCAGGTGTTTCACGTGGCTCTTTGGCCCGTGTGCGCATCATGACAACCCCATGTTTAGTGCTTAGACAGCAGTCTCGCGCCCCCCCCCCCCCCACCCCCAACCACCATCTCTACCCCTACTCCGATCATGACAATCTGTCCTATGTGATTTTCTCATTCAGAACCAGCTGCGAACATTATTTAGAATGGTTTCTAAATGTTCATAAGGTTGTTTCAGTTGCGAACTAGAGACTCCGAAAATGATGAGTTTCCGCTTCTGCTAAACTGGTGGTAACACGTGCAATAATTGCGTGTGCGATAGTTGGTTGTTGCAACTTTTGCTTCTATTGATGGTGACTACAATTCGGGTGATGACACTTCTGATCGCTGCCTAATGCATTTAATTCGTTTGCATGCCGACTCATTTTATCGAATGCCGAATATTCTACGCCGAGTCTGCTGCAGTCGGGAGGGGCAGCGATGGTACAGCAACCTAGCAAATATGGGGGTAACACGTTTGCCGTGAATTTGGAACTGCAACCAACTAACTTACTAACTAAATAACTAACTAGTTAACTAACTAACTAACTAACTAACTAACTAACTAACTAACTTATTAACTAACTAAAAAAACTAACTATCTAACTAACTAACTAACTATCTTATTAACTAAATAACTAACTAACTTATTAACTAACTAACTAACTTATTAACTAACTAACTTATTAACTAACTAACTAACTTATTAACTAACTAACTCACTAACTTATTAACTAACTAACTAACTTATTATCTAACTAACTAACTTATTAACTAA
Source organism: Candidula unifasciata (assembly GCA_905116865.2). NCBI lineage: Eukaryota > Metazoa > Mollusca > Gastropoda > Stylommatophora > Geomitridae > Candidula > Candidula unifasciata. The sequence goes on from CAJHNH020001697.1 coordinate 63,257, forward strand.
CGAACTAACTAACTAATTTATTAACTAACGAACTAATTAACTAACTTATTAACTAACGGACTAACTAACTAGCTAGCTAGCTAGTTAACATCTTTAAAACCACATTCAGAAACCTTCACACACTATTTTCTCACGAATCTGCAAGACTGCCCACGATATACCCTCACCAGCGGGTTAACAGCCGCATGAGTAGATGATATTAAAACCAATGGTTACTTTGTGATCTCCTGTTTGTTTATAGTTCTATTAGTGTCCGTCATAAGGACTGTTATCAAAACGTTCAGTTAGAGGCTATGTATATAGGGGCGTCTTTTTCTTCCCCCCCCCCCCCCAAAAAAAAAATCCTAACTTGTACAGCCAATGCGACAGCACTAGCCACGCGACCTTAAACATCTTTAGGCTCAAAGATCCCGTGCCCACATAGCACAAATGGTAAACATAGGCAGTAATAGCAGTTTTTTGTTGTTGCAGTTTTGTCCTTTCCCACTCTAGGGTTTCTAGTGGTAGCCTGTGTCAAGTCACTACTTAATAGTTCAGTTAGTTGTTTTACAAGTTGCCATCTATCTTCCACGGAGTTGACTGTTTCACAAGTTGCCATATATCTTCCACTGAGTTGACTGTTTTACAAGTTGCAATCTATCTGGCACTAAGTTGACTGTTTTACAAGTTGCCATATATCTTCCACCGAGTTGACTGTTTTACAATTAGCCATCTATCTTCCACAGATTCCACGATCACAAACCAGTCAGCACTTTGAGTTATTGCTGATGCATCTGAAGCTGTAGAAACTGGGGGTTTTTTTTTTCAAGCCATGACATCTACTACTGCGAATTCTACTAATGACTTCGATGTATCAACGCCTGAACACTGGCATACTCCCACCAAGTAAGTGACAAATTAAAACCTTAAAAATGTGCTGTAAATTATAAACACCAGGTGTTGAAACCTGTCAACATTGTTTTTGCGAATGTCAAGAGTGGTAAGCACGTGACATCATAGTGCAGACCAGCGCCGAGGTATCAGTTTTATAGTGTAAAATGGCCGCCACACTTTCAACATGCACCAGCGAGGAGCAGCTTTATTTTATCCGTGTTTTGATCAATGAAGTAGTGAAACCTATTTAAATTCATGGGCGAATAAAGGTCCTGTATAATGATGCCTGCCTGTTAGTCAGGCAACTGACTGCTGTTCGTCCATCTCTGATATTTTAATCTCACCTGATTGTTTTCTACCTCCACACGCTTACCATCAGATTTTCTTTCCGGAGTTGTTTTTTTTTTTTTTTTTTTACAAAAGTATTATTCCTTTTAAAAGGGCCGAAATATTTCACTTGTCCATATGTTATTTATTGGTGGACCTTCACTTTTAGCCTTCAAATCAAACACATTATCTGCACACACACACACCAAAAAAAACATCAACAGAAGTAAGCCTTGAGGCCGTTCAAACAATAAATTTAATAAACGGTCATGCATTGACCCTCAATCACCAAAAAAAGGACAAAGATAGAAGGACACATTAGACAACATACAAATATAACACTATAATTTTCCCTGCAGGAAATCGAAACTGTCACCTTCTTTTGTCTTTCTACTTCTTTCTATGAATGCCTATAGTAACATTGTCTGTTTGATTATTACATTATCAGCTAACATTTCTCTGTTGTATCTGTTTATAATCTTACGAGGCCTTATTAATATCCCCCTATAATATAATATACATTTGTTGTTGTTGTTGTTATTGTTGTTTTTGTTGTTGCAATTTTATATGGCCTTAAAGGTAAAGGTAAAGTCGGGATATGTGATCCAGAGTGATTGCACACGGTTATAAACCAAAAATGCTCTGCGACCAGAAGGGATAGCTGATTAGAAACTGTCCGCCTGAGTCGCCGTCCGCACGCAACTCCGTAGCGACAGGGACGTTCCTCCATTTACCGAGTGTCAACTCTGGTACCCATTACCTAGAGGCTGGGTAAACCCCGAGAACCGCCCTGTTTCGAACACCGGCCGTGGACTGCAGCGAGTCGCAGCGATTTGAAAGCGGTTTTTGATCGACTGGTGGTTTCGCTGAAGAATGCCAAACATCCTCGGACAATCTGTTTAACCCAGATGGTTTGAAATAAGTGAGTACCCGAAGACAAGTTATCGCCGACATCACATCAGAAGGCGCCATTATTGTTCTGGCATTATTATGAGAAGAAGGACGCTTGGACATGCGGCTACTGAAATGATTTATAGAAAGAGAGACACAGGAAGACAATACAGAAGATTCTTGACAGACTTGTATCATGTCATGGGGGAGCTTAACTTATGAGCTCTTACAGTTTATAGGTTGCAAAGAGGCATGATCGCCCACGTCAATCGGCAATGGACTTGATGAAGGTGTAATATTTCTTTTAGCAAGACTCTTTTAATTTAGACCATAATCTGCGCGTTCAGTACACTAGATTGTATTCTTACTTTAATTTAGAGTGTGTAAATCAGGGATGGACGACTTTTATTCTTGTTGTCTGTTGGCGAAATTTAGAGTTACCACCTGGTCGTCGACCATAAAGAAAACCATATCCATTATAAACACCCCTCTAAGACTAAATGAACAAAGAATTACAAAAAAGCACTGAAATAGGAAACAAACGGTCTGCGAGAAAAAGATCACGTCCTGGGGAAAAATTCAGAGGAATATTATTACAAGAGGCAAACAATGCTGGGCTGAACTCCAGGTCAGAAATCGAGAACGTTGCATGCAGTAAAGCGAAGTGGAGGGATTGAATGCGAGCCCTGTGTGACGTCCAACGGCCCACACAGGATGGTAATGATGATAAACGACAAATTCTCTCGTAACACGAAATTTGTGTAATATAGATAATATTACGATATTCTTTTGACCTGTAAACTTGCTGACCAGAGAAAGCAAACAATGTTGGCCAAATTTGTTTTTATGAACGCCGGCCAACAGACAAGGTCTCATAATGTATGAGTTTGTCCGCAACAGGTGTTTTACTAGGATACACGATTTAAGATATTTTCTGATTATTATCGATTAGGTTATCACTTTTTTGGATGTTGTATTTGGATTTTTGTCCCTGCATACTGACGTATGTTTTTGTGATCTCCTATTTTATGAGGTATGGGGCCTGATTATATTGTTATTCAAAACAATGTTTTCCCGTGCTGAATTTAAATAATGAGGACACAAACAATACATTGCACATTTTATTGCCAGACATATTTCGCTGTAACTCGTCAGGTGCGTAGCTACAGAATTACATCAACATCAAATGAAGCACAAAATTGAATAAATTTAACTGAAATGCGAATAGTTTCTTTCGACATATCGTGTGTGTTATTTGGCCGCCGGAAGCTGGCCGTAGTGTGACTTACCAGGGTAACCTCTAATTTACAATAAATTTCGTCTACTTACAGAGAAGGGGGTTGTTGATTTAGTTAAAGCTTCGGCGATTCTAAACAGTCTCCTGTTCGGAATGTGGTAAGCCACATACTGTTATTGTTGCTTAGTTAAGTGATTATTGGGTATTCGTGTGGTTTTGTTTGACTTATCTATGTGCTGATGAAGGCTGTATAGCAGCAACGTTCACGATTTGTTTATGATTGTTACATTGTTAAGCTCTCTGATATACTTTTCGTTCGGTTTTATATTTTTCCATGATATTTTTAAACTATCTTCGCAGGCCAGTGAAACATTTTGGCCGGTCCAGTTTGGTCCGCCGGGCCATAGCTTTCCAACCAGTGGTGTACTTCGTGTCTAGGCGTACGTACACATTTTACACGCATTCTGACTTTGAGAACTTTGAACGTGCCCAAATTAACCTATGGTTCGACGAATAATGTAACTTTGACAGCGTTGATCAAGATCAGATCTGCAGAATGATTTTACGCTCTATTTCCCCTTCATCGTGTAGTTCTTTGTTAAGTGGACAAAATGATTTTACACCCAAGTAACATTAGAAGTCGTGGACCTGGCTAAGTGAAGCCACGATTTTACAAGCAATTTAACTTTCAGCTGGTTAAACGCTCATAAATGAACACCAAGTGTTACACTCCATTTAACTTTGACAATGTATTTTATATGCAATTTCACATTTGCTGGTGTTTGACATGCCCGAATTAACACACGCTTCTACACCAAGCAAAATATATTTTTAATGTTGACACATGACTGCCTTGTTGAAAACCGAGCTAAAATGGCGGGGAAACAACAACTGGACTGCGTATTTTTCCCGCCAAGGTTGCCGAGTTTTGAAAATACCATCAATTTATGTGCGTGTTTGTGTAAGTAAAAAATACCAAACCATACCAAAATGTGCCTTTATTTCAATTTTGGACTAAAAAAAACAGCTAACACGTCTTTAAAACACACACACACACACACACACACACACACACACACACACACACACACGCGTATATGTAATAGCGGCTCACCTTATACTTGATCAAAAGTTGTGTGTGTCTATTACATCATTGATGTACAGTTTGAAATTGTTATTTTTGTTGTTGTTGTTTGTTGCTCAGTTTAGTCCAAAGCTTGGTAATCTGGTAATCTTAGTTTCAGCTTTATAGCAAACGGGTCACCCCATAGCTGCTCCGTTCCTGAGCCAACGAAAAACACACAGAATGTTTATCACAGTCCTTTGTTGAAAGATTGACAAACTGCTGTCTCAGCATATGCACTAGCATACACACGCATTAAAAGCATTCGGTAGCCATACGAAGTGCTAACACAGACAATCCCACATTAGAATTGCAGTTCATCATGCATGGTAGCAGAAGTCACCAACAGATCAGCAGTTGCACGCGCGATCAATTTTAATCACACAATGGCATCACCAATATTGCGACAACAGGCATCACGCCATTTTCTGAATCTACAATTCACACCACTTTGTTAGTCACAGTAAAAAAACAGTCCAAATGAAATCCACAGCTCACACTAGCACACCATGCACACAACTCAGAAGCTGGGCGACGAAACTATATCCTTTCAGTCTACAAATGGAGCAAAAATGCAACGGCCACCGTCTGGCAGAAGCAAAAAAAAAAAAAAAAAAAAATTAGCACTGCTCCAAATAGTGACCGTGCCTAGCGATCATTTTGACCGAACACAGCTTCATGTTTTTTAAGCTCACCCGTATTAGAAACTTACACTCAAATAACAATTTACAAACAAAAAGGAACAGTTATAAATGTGTTAACAAAATACTTCGAAATAAAACTGAAACATAAAAGCAAAAGAACAAATGCAAAAGAATGTAAAACAATGACAAAAGACATGACAGAGATCAACCTTTCAGCTGATGAACAGACATTCCTACATTGGCCTTTAAACTGAAACAGAAGCGCATGTGGCCAGCCACTTTGAATATTACATTTGCATCAAAATTTGCATCACGCTTTTGTTTTTCAGAAGAATCCCAATCACTTGTGTAAAAGATTGAATGAACATAGTGCCAACATTTCAAATGTTGATACCAAATGTGCATGTATTTTGTGTTCCCTACTTTATGTTATCAGTGCCAAACATGGACAACGAATACAGCACTAGAACAGAAAATAACTGCATGTGAAATGCCCTGTCTCCACAAGGTCACTAAGAAAACAAGAAGAGACAGGGTTACGAGTACAGGCCTTGGAGATAAAGTTGCAATAAGACCATGTCTGGATTATATTGACAGACAAAGAATGAAATGGTTCAGCCATCTAGTGAGAACACAGCCCGACCAAACTGCGAATGCGCTTTTTTTTACAGCAGAACATTTGGGAGGACGGCGATAGAAAGATAAAACCAGATTTGGATAAATGATGAAGCTGAAACCTGCAAAACGATAAACAAATCCATCACTTAAGCCACCCCAGAAGCTCAAGACAAATAGAGAAAACCACGACGCTGGGCTACAACCTGGTAACATTGAGATAACAAAAGAAGAAAATATAACATTTATAAAACGTTCCAAAACAGCAGGTGTGGTGTCTGAAACCAGTTTTGCTCAGCAAGGGCCAAATAGTAACAAATTTGTACGTAAGTGCTAACTTCGGTGGCCCTGTTTTCCACTTGGTGTAGAACTGGGTGGGGGAGGGTGGGGGTGGGCACAGAAACAGCGCAAATCCTAGGCGACCCTGCTATCGCGAAGCTAGAACTGCAACTAACTTAACAAATAAGAATTAAGCGTTGCTTAGCTAGTGCATTTGCCACGATAAGGATATCTCTCACCCCCCAAAGACAGAAACAGCCTCCGTCCTTTACCGAGGATCGAACCGTGGGCTTCTGCGTGAGGACCAAGGTATGCATGTGTGTACATGTTCAGGTGCATGTACCTGTGTAATGTGCACGCCTGCATGGGGTGTGCGGGCATGAGTGTATCTGTATCTTGTGATGATGTTTAACTGATAGCTGCAGGGCCGGATTTAGACTTGATGAAGCTATATAAAGCCCCGAGGCCCCTGAAAACATGAATACGCCATTTAAATAGATGGATAATGGAGTTTTATTGTCATTGTACAGGAAATAAAAATGTGTTTGCAAAATCACAGCAATTATTGTATATAATCATCTAAAATACTATATTACAATAAACTTTGTAATCATGAGAAATCACAGAGGGTTTCCAGTATGATGAGTCTAAGGTCGAAGGGTCAGGTAAATGAGAGAAGCATGGAAAATGTGTGTTTAGAATATCCCGTGTTTGTGTGAACGAATGCAAGAAAAACCCGTGAGATGGAATTGAAGATTTGAACGTGAGAGGGGGATATAGAGGCAGTTTGTGTTTGACCATGCGAGAGACAGGTTGGTTGAAAAGAGTGAATGGGGTTAACTTTGATGGTTAACTGAGAGAGCGAAGACCTAGAGCGCAATGGAATGTCTGCGTAGAATTGACTCTTGAGTTGCAACGTCTAGCGATTGAGGAAGTTGTTGGTACTGTGATCCACATGCAAGATCCTAGCGTAAATGGAACATTTAGACTGAAATGCAACTAAATTGCTTGTCTAGTTGTAATAGAACATGTTGTGACCACCGGAAAGATCTGTGGAAGGAGCAATAGAGGAAGACAACAAGAGAAGATTCTTGACAGTCTTGTTGCATAGCATGGAGGTGTGTCAGCACACGAACTGATACATGCTGCAGGAGATCGCAGATTGTGGAGAGGCATGATCGCCCACTCCAGTCGGCAAGGCACCTGATAATGATAACGAGTTGTAGTCATGTTGTGGCGGTCAGTGGTGAGCGACTCGTAAACGACAACAGAGAACCTCGTATATCGACTGGATGACTCGTGTTGTATTACAATAAACAATACAAACGTCATAGTCATGTTTCATCTCTCTCTCTTTCTTTCTTTCTCTCTCTCTCTATATCTCTCTCTCTCTCTCTCTCTCTCTCTCTCTCCCTCTCTCCCTCTCTTTCTCTCTCTCTCTCTCTCTCTCTCTCTGCCCACACTTTATATCATAACGAAGGGACTGACTGACTAACTGACTTTCTACCCCACCAGGATATCACACAAGCGATAAACACCTGATGACACAATGTGCCACCATGTGGGTGAGGATCAACGTGGAGAAGTCCCAGAAACCGCGTTCAGCCTTTAGGCCATATTTATGGCCAGGCTATATTGCGGCCCCTGGTAAGAGCCAGAGTAGGGCTTCAAAGAACAAAAATTTCATTATAAACAAAACGAGATATGATATGAAAAAACAATATATATTTAAAAAAAATAAATAACGGAGGGAAGTATAGTGTCGAGATAAATCCAGATTGATTCAGAGAGCAACAATATCACAGAAAATTACATTTAAAATACAATAAAATTTACAAGAAACAAGAATTTGTTGAGGCCACTGCAGAGTGTGCGGCCCTAAGCCTACTCTTTCTTCAGCTTTTCTAACCCTCACTGGAGCGTAGGCACTCAGCCAGCTCACTCCAAGTCGTTCTATCCTTATATATCGCATATAGCTTTCCCTATGACCTCCCTTACTGTTTTTACTTCGTTCTCTAGCTTCCTTCTTAATGTATTTTTTTTATGTCTTTCTTTTTTTCTGTGCCCCTTTTAGCTCAAGTGCAAAGGCATTCTAGTTTAATAGTTCTCAGGTTTTCTCAACGTGTGCCCTATCCTACGCCAGCGTCTTTTCTTCACCTCTTGGTAAACTGGAACCTATTAAGTTCTCTCCCAAAGCTCTACATTATAGTGACTCTATCATACCATTTAATTCCCTCTATTCTGCGCAGGCACCAGTTAATGAATGTTTGTAGTTTATTATTAATTGACTTAGTTGTTCTTCATGTTTCTCCTTCATACAACAGTACTGATTTGACATTATAATTATTTTTGTTTCTTACTAATTTTAATCTCTTTTGACCTCTAAGCTTATTAGCTTATGCCTACATTCAATACTGTGATGCGTGCCTGCTTGTCTGTCTGTGTGTCTCATTAGGGTAACACCTCAGGCCACCTGACACAGACAGACATCGTCCTTCACTGGCACGGAAATCATGTCAAGGGATTGCGACTAATTGGCCAGAGAAAAATCAGCCAGAACGTTTCGAGTCTCCGTGGACTGAAGAAGACCACACTCTGAGAATTGTCACGTGACTCACTGGCTCATTCTTCTGTCGTTCAAATGGTTCTTTGACATGGATTTTTGATGAGGTTTCTACGTGGATATTCTTGGATGGGGGTTTATAAATAACTCTTGAAGACTTTGAGATTTTGGTACAGGTTGTTTACCGTGGGGGTTCCATAGTCTTAAAGGGGTTGGGGTAATAGAACATACCCGCTGCTCTTCAATCAGCATGTTATAACAGGCGACCAATCTACGGGTTAACTAAATCGGACGCTTTGGACTAAAAGGCGCTGATATTGCAACCTACCTGTAAACCACAATACAGCGTGTAACAGTAGTTCACTTCGCCTCGGGAACCCGAGAGTTGCCGGGGAGTTCTCAGTGAAAGTTCAGTAGTATAAGAGTGTTACGTTATGAAATAAGCACCGACTAACCCGAATCCCAAATGACCCCCCTCCCCACTCCGTATTATTGGACTTTCCCTTGGAACTCTCATATTTCCCGAGATGGGGTGAAAAAAAATTATCGTACCCCGCCATATTAATGACGAAGGCAGAAGAAGACAAACGCATAGGTAGGACGTGTTTCTTCCCTCCCAGCGTTAATATACATTTAAAGATTAACTGTTAGTTATATTTTTTGTGGATTTTAAAACTACTTAGTGAATAAGAAATTATCCCCACTCCGGTCATACTAGAACTTCTGCCGTCTGCACTACCAGCGGAGAATTCAGTGCTTTCCATTTAAGGCTGGCGCTGTACTAGTGTGAGCGTGAAAGAACTTGGGTAGAATGGTTTATGTAACAAACTAGATCGTTCACAAGAAGTGCAATATGTATGACAATAACATCATGAGCTGAAAACGGACAGCCCACGAATATTTTGAGCTGAAAACTAGACAGCCCACTAATATTTTGAGCTAAAAATGGTACATCCCGCTAATATTTTGTCCTTGCGACGGGACTGCCTACTAATATTTTGAGCTGAAAACGGGACAACCCACTAACATTTTAAGTTAAAAACGGGACATTCTGCTAATATTTTGAGCTGAAAACGGGACAACCTACTAATATTTTGAGCTCAAAACGGGGCATCCCACTATAATATTGTGCCGAAGACGGGACAGTCCACTAATATCTTGAGCTGAAAATGGCGCAGCCTACTAATATTTTGTGCTGAAAACAGGTCAGCCCACTAATATTTTGAACTGAAAACGAGACAGCCCACTAATATTTTGTGCTGGAAACCAGACATTTCAGATAAGTCAGTTCTTCCCCCTTCCTAAACATACCAGTTATTTTGAATTTGTTATTATTGTTATTATTGGATAAGGGGCTAATGTATTTTATAACAGGAGAATATATAGGTATCTAAATTGTATAACCCATAATAATTATTAAACAAAATCATGCTGCAATGAAAATGTCCATCAACACATTTCAGGCATGACAACTATACAGAGCTTTGAAATCTATGTTGGGTTTAAGTTAGTCTCCCTAAACAAAACAGGTCACATTTCATTCATAAGTTTGTTGGGCTGGTCGACTTTCATGGAGGTTACGGGTGTGTCCGACTCTGTTGTTCTGGATTGCCTTGCATTTACTTCTTTATTTCGAGAAAGAGAACGCATGTGACTAAGGGGGGTTGCGTTAGATCCAGTTTCTCCATGTTTTTGGAGTGTTATAAGCGCTAGTGTGCTGAAATATACAACATGCTATACCAACGGCATTGTGTAACACCCCCGTAACCTTGTGCCAAAGTCACGTTGCTCAGGATCTACCAATCAGAAGTGAGCTAGTGTGGATGTGGGAATGATCTGGGAAGCGAAACATTACTTTTACCGACATACATCAGGGTGTTACCCGCATGTTGTTAACATCTATATATTTGTCTGTCTGTCGGTCTATTTGTATACTTATCATTCTGTCAGTTTGTCTGTCCGCCAGTTTGTCTATCTCTGTCCGTCCACCCGTCCATTCATCCGTCTGTCTGTATGTCTCTCTCCGTCTGTTGTCTCCAACTGTCCGTCGCCAGTCTATGTCTGTCTGATGTCCACCTCGATCATTCCCTCCCATCCTAACTTCGTTCTACAAATCAGAAGTGATCTACTGTGGATGTAGGCGGAATCTAATTACTTTTAACGAAATCTATTAAGGTCTACAGATATAGCACTAAGTGTATGTTCTATTCTAAAGCCAGTTCCTATATTTCTATAAGACGGGACAGTTAGCTGTTTTTAAGACTGTCCACTGAAAGGTGGGAATAACCCAACAAATAAAACAGGACTGTCCCAGCGAAGACGCGAAGAGACGTTTTGTCACCCTAGACATAAAAAACGGTAATAATTTCCCGAAAGCTTCCGAACACAACAGTCCTAATAAGGAATCACGTGTACGATCGGGAGCCGCTGTGGTGTAGCGATTAGACGCCTATCTTGGTTTTCGAAGGTCGTGGGTTGAGGTCCTGACTGAGCCGGACGTTTTAAAAAAATTAAATGACATTAGCTCCCGGGCCCTGACTGACTGACTTTCTATCCCACCAGGACATCACACAAGCGATTAACACCCGATGACACAAAGAGCCACCATGTGGATGAGGATCGCCGTGGAGAGGTCCCAGAAACCGCGTTCAGACAATTGGCCATATTTATGGCCTGCCTAAAATTGCGGCCCCTGGCAAAAGCCAGGGTGGGGCTTCAAATAACAAACAAACAAAAAATCGCTGAATGTTGCCAATTGGTGTATGCAATATTGGTCTAACCCTATGTGCCCGCGGCATCCGTAGCTTAGGCGTTGCCAGTCTGACTGGCAATCCAACGTACCGCGGTCGAACTCCCACTGAGGGGGGCTACGTGGATTTTTTATCATGGTATCGTCCATAGGACGTCGCAGGTCGACCCAGCCTAAAATGGGTACCAGGATGGCTGTCCTGGAAAAGTAAAGACGGCCGGCGTAATGCTGACCACATTACCCATCCAGTGCTGACTGGTCTGTAAAAATATGGGACGCTCTTTCCAAATACCAGATGCGCTTAAAGGCGTGACAAGGGATCTTTACTTTACTACTCTTTTTTTTTTAACCTGTGTGCCCAGTACGCACGAAGGCGTGGAAATGGGTCGCGTACTTTTTAACTTGACGTGGACGATTTGTGTGGTCCACGTGTTCCCAGCATGCATCAGGATGAGAACACGTGTTTCCGCCAGCCGGGTCTATCTAAATGTTTCACAACAGGTGTTAAACGCAACAGCAGACACGCATCAGGGTGTTACCCGCACGTTGTTCACATCTATATATTTGTCTGTCTATCTACTTATCTTTCTGTCTCTTTGTTCGTCCGTCTGTCTATCTATCTCCGTCCGTCCACACGTCCGTTCATCCACCTGTCTGTCCGTGTGTCTGTCTGTCTGTGTGTCTCTCTCCGTCCGTCAGTTGTCTCCATCTATCCGTCGCCAATCTATGTCTGTCTGATGTCCGCCTTGATCATTACCTCCCATTCTCCCTTGGTTCATCCGTCTGTCTGCGCCTCTGTCTGCTTGTCTGAGTAACCCTGACTGTCGGCTTTTCAATTTGTTTCTAGATCAATCGGCCAGTCAGTCAGCCCTCCATGTTCACTAAATGTATGCGGCGTCACAAAGATGGTCTATAATAATATTTTAAATAATAGTAATTGTAAAAGAAGAGGAATAAGAGGAGGAGAAGAAGAAGAAGAAGTAGCCGACGACGAAGAAGAAAAAGAACAAGAAAAAGAAGAAAACGGACGGAAGAAAAGAAAGAGGAAGAGAAGAAAGGAGGAAGAAGAAAGAAATACTGGCGAAGACAGAATAGACAACGAGAAGGATAATATTGTGGAAAGAATGTGAGATTTGAGTTTGAAGTGTATTAAATTGGGAAGGAGGAAAAAGAGAAGATAAACACAACGAAAGTGGTCATAAAATAGGACAGCCTATCATGAAATGAGAACAGGGAAACGAGAGCGGCTCCAACTTTGCAAAGACGGAGAATGGCAAGTACAAGTTGTGGGGAAGAACGAAGAATGACGCCAAAGATGAAACACAGGAAAGAATTGGACGATACAGACAAGTTCAGAGTAGTAAGAACAACTGAGAAGAAGTGACAACGACAAGGATGTTTCAGCGAGTTCCAAGTTGATTACTACACCAATCGCTTGGACAAGAAGAAACCAAAACGGAAGGCCGTAGAAGACATGGGAGAAATAGAAGTTAAAAAAAATGGGTGGGGGAGGGGGGGGGGAAGGGGGGGGGGGGAACGAACAAGTGATTTGACGAAATAACAAGCTTTCTCCTTTTTTTAAAGGGTTAAGAATTGGGCACTCAGTCTCGTCTAGCATTCTGCCCAGTGTTGCCACTTTGAATGTTTTACATCCAGATTTAGATGTTTTTTCTTGCATTTAGATGTCGTTTTTGACGTTTAGATGGTAGATGTTTTTTTAGATGTTTTTACATTTGATGTGAATTAACAAATCTAACATAAGAAGCAGGATGAAATTTGACCTCTAAATGCTATCTTGACAATAAAATTCGGCCTGATAAGAGCAGGAAAAACTGTTCCACTTATCAGCTCCCTGATTGGGTATTAAAATAAATTCAAACAGCTAAAGCATACCAGTCATTTTGAATCTGAAGCTTCAACTTCATCATCCAAGCTAAGTTTATCCTATGGATCTTGTAAGGCAGACTTCAGTAAAGATCAGGACATGATTCTATAGGGTAAGTCATATCAATTGCTATGTAATATGTGACTCTTTCTATTTGAACGTTTTTTCTAGATGTCTTTTCGCAAATTTAGATGTTTTTAGATATTTTTTTTGACCCGCTTTGGATGTTTTTTGTCAAAGAAAAGTGGCAACACTGATTCTGCCCTTCTGTATTCACTTCTTTCATTTGTAGCCTTAAATGTTTTCCAGGAAGAGTCATTGGAAGTAAAGGCAGTCGGTGAGATTTTGACCACATCATTCACCGAGTGTCCATTGATTTATCAAATATAGGTATAACCTTATATGCCCAATATACATGAAGGCGTGGAACACTGGCACTTTGATTTTAAAATAAATATAATTCAAATGAAGATAATAAAGACATGTGAAGGGAAAGAAGGCAAAGGATACTGGGCGATATCTTTTTCTTCTTCACTCCGGCGGAAAGTTTTGGTTGTTCATCCACTTCCGGACTGCAGTCCTGTTCCAGAACCTGTGTTGCATATGCATCCTTTTTACAGATCTAACTGATTTGTATGCAGACTGTTGGTTCCTTTACCTCTCAGGCAGATAGATGCACTCCGACTTCGAAGAAAGCTCCCAATTAGTCGACTCTTACGACATGCTTTTGTTTAGGCAGTGGGTTTATTCTTGTTGTCCGTATAAAAGGCCCCGGAATCCACACGGAAAAGAATAGAAATAAAATGAAGCAAACGGCTTCTCGACATCGTTGTCTAAATCTACATCTTTGTAGTTATGCGAAGATTGATGTGTCTTGTTAGACTGACTAAAACGTATCCTAGACTGCCATCGTCGTTATCATTATCATCGTGTTACCGTGCCATGTCATGGATCAGGTCAGTGATCTTGCCTCGCCTCATGCATATGGTAAAGTCATCAAGGTGGCTGCTTGGCCTCGAGGCATGGCGTCCGCCTGGGGGTCCTAGGTTCAGGTCCTGGTGAAGGCTGGGATGTTTGCACGTGGACTTCTAGAAATTTCACCATGGTCTCTGGGTAGTGAGATCGGATGCCAGTGTGTATTGTTGCGCATGTAAAAAAATCCCTCGGCAGTTGGAAATCAAAAACGAGAAGGCTAACGGAGCTGCCCGGGCAAAATTCGGAGTTAAAAATATACCCAAAGTATTTAAGGATTCTCGCCGGTGCTACGGAGTTCGTGCATTGCGCTGAGATTTTCGCACTCAGACTTGAGTTAGAAGTAGAACAGAACACACATGGGTTACTACCCTTGTGCCATAATGCTGATCTGTTGTTCAGACCTAAAACCTAAAAACGTTACCACTTTATCTTGCCCTTGCTCTTTCTTTATCAATTATGTCAGTCGTTCTTAAGTTCTGGAGGCCATTCATTCTCAAACAAGTTAAAAAAAAACCAAAATGATAAATCCCATAGTGTTAAAAGAAACGAGTCGCTTTGTACTCATTTAAGCATGCAGAACTTCTATACTAATAGATACTTGACGACCAGCAACACGCAAGTCACCTTTGCTTCTCATATCATTTTATAGCATATATTCTAAGATGTGTCTACATGAAAGCCCATGTTATTTGAGAACACCCACCTGTGCCATGTTTCGAACCCAAGACCACTAGATCAGGACGCATGTGTGCGCTACCCCCCGCGACCTACCCACCCTCCCAAGTCACAACCCCCACTCTTTTTGTTAGTGTTGCAACACTTCTAGTCCGGTCTTTGGGTATGTTGTATAGCCCTGATCTCTTCTACTACACGAGTCTGGCTCTACTCTCTGACAACCATAAGGACTGCCATTTTATCAAGGTCTTTTCTGCCCTCAATCCCCCGATGGAACATAAAAAAGTAAAGTAAAGATCACTTTACAAGCCCTTAGGCGCATTGGGCATATGGGAAGAGCACCCATATTTTTACAGACCAATCGGCACTCGGTGGGTAATGTGGTCAGCATTACGCCGGCCGTCTTTACTTTCCCAGCACAGCCCATCCTGGTACCCATTTGAGGCTGGGTCGACCTGCGACGTTCCATACCACGATTAAAATTCACGCAGCCCGCAGTAGGTGGAAAATAGGCCCTCAAATACCTCACACCTATTCATTCTATCCTTCGCAATTTAATGCAGCTCACTCCATGTCCGCCCCATCTTTTTAACATCTATCTAGATCTCTTCTCTATATGTGCTTTTTATCTGCCTTTATTTCTATGTCCATGTGGGTTCCAGTTGTGAAGACATTCTCGTTATGTTGTCGCCAGGTTTTCCACTTTGTGTTCTTTTAAACGCCAGCAGGTAACTTTTCTTGAGGTGTGACGCAGAAATTCTTCTGCTTCTTCTTCTTCTTATTCTTCTTATTTTTCTTCTTCTTCTTCCCTTTCTTGTTGTTCTTCTTCTCCTTCTTCTTCTGCTGCTGCTGCTTCTTCTTCTTCTTCTTCTTCTTCTTCTTCTTCTTCTTCTTCTTCTTCTTCTTCTTCTTCTTCTTCTTCTTCTTCTTCTTCTTCTTCTTCTTCTTCTTCTGCTGCTGCTGCTGCTGCTGCTTCTTCTTCTTCTGCTGTTGCTGCTGCTGCTGCTGCTTCTTCTTCTTCTTCTTCTTCTTCTTCTTCTTCTTTCTTCTTCTTCTTTCTTTCTTCTTCTTCCCCCCCCCTTCTTCTTCTTCTTCTTCTTCTTCTTCTTCTTCTTCTTTCTCTTCTTAATTATTTTTTCTTCTTCTTCTTCTTCTTCTTCTTCTTCCTCTTCTTCTTCTTCTTCTTCTTCTTCTTCTTCTTCTTCTTCTTTCTTCTTCTTCTTCTTCTTCTTCTTCTTCTTCTTCTCTTCTTCCTCTTCTTATTATTTTTCTTCTTCTTCTTCTTCTTCTTCTTCTTCTTCTTCTTCTTCTTCCTCTTCTTCTTCTTCTTTCTTCTTCTTCTTCTTCTTCTTCTTCTTCTTCTTTCTTCTTCTCTTCTTCTTCTTCTTCTTCTTCTTCTTCTTCTTCTTCTTCTTCTTCTTCTTCTCTTCTTCTTCTCTTCTTCTTCTTCTTCTTCTTCTTCTTCTTCTTCTTCTTACTCTTCCTCCTCCTCCTCTTCTTCTTCTTCTTATTCTTCTTCTTCTTCTTCTTCTTCTACTTCTTCTTCTTGTTCCTTTTCTTCTTCTTTTTCTTCTTCATCGTTCGGCCTCAAAAGATCTGTTGGTACTGTGTTGTGGTCTACAGTTAGGCTGTGATATCTGTGCTTTTCAGTCCAACACAATTGATTTCAGCAAATCTTTAATTAGTTGCCTTTTACGATATGCTTTATACGGGGCAGCCGAGGACAGGAAATTCTGGGCAGCGGGGTATGGAGTTTTGGGGTGTGTAAAGAAGGGGGGGGGGTGGGTGGCGTAAAAAACAACAGAGGGGTGGAAGGGTAACGTAGTGCAGGAACGACGCAATCAGAGTTTAGAGAAAATAAAGTCATGAGTACAAAATGGGATCATTTGTGAGCTGTAGACCAGGTGGGATTAGCGTCAGGACATTCAAGCAAGAAATGCAAATGTCATCGCGCGGAACAAAAGGTAAGCGCACGGCACAATAAGGGTGAGACAAGGTGTGCGCGAACAAAACGATCCCAGATGGAATGAAGAGCTTTGACAGTGTGTGTACGGTTGGAGCATTTAGAAAACATACAAAGCACAGCCAACTAGGTGTATTTGGTGGAACCTGTATGCAGCACATGCTTCCAGCGAATATGTGTGTTTGATCTGTAGTTGCCTGCGTGAGTGTTTCTGGAGTTCAGGCAGTGGTTTTCATACATTTGTGTTCGGGCTACAAACTTGGAATGTACATGTGTATTTTTACCGTGTAAACTGTTCTTCATTACCTCATGGAATGGTAGTGAAAATCTATGGCCTATGATGCTGTAGGTTATGCTGTTGTATTTTTATTGCTGTTTCGGTCTGGTTATTTTCTTTCTGCATTTCGTGAGTTGTTTTTATTTTTTATAAATAAAGTGTTAACTCTTCCTAAACCGTAACCAGTACATAGATTATATTTTCATTTCCTTTGCTTGTAGAATGTTTAATGTAAAAGTCATATTGGCGGCCCAGGATATTATGCATTTCTTTATTTTTTGCGTCAATCGGTAAACGCGAACTTACACTGGAGCTATGTTTTTTTTTCTGGTTTCCGTTAAAAATATATATATATATTTCGTTGTTATTTACATGGAAAGCACATAATATATATATGTGCCTAAGACAATACACGTGACTGTTTCTCACATTCTTAAATACTAGTGTTAGTATTACAGGGGATGCCTTGAATACACTTAGGGGCAATGACGAAAGATACGCCAGCGGCGTAGACAAAGATGAGGTAGAAGTCGTAATTTTTAAATATAGGGTTTTAGTTAGACCTCTGTTTTCTCTATGCCTACACATGGAGCAGCGGTGGAGCAAATACTAGGCAGAGGACGGAAGAATAAGACTTTCTTTTACTTTCTTGCTTGTCTGTCTGAAAGTCTTAGATTCAAATGTGAGAAATGTGAGAAAGGCGGAGTATTACCGACATATATTTAAAATGAAAATGGGTGTCACAAATTTTTAAAGCATTTTTAAAGAAATGACATTGACGACTCTCTACCCCAAACAATGTCGATTGGTCAATCAAAATGTTGATCGAGCACCAATATCAGATGTGCTAAATTTGCAAAAATGTCGTTAACTCATGAGAATAAGAAAAAGACAGTTTGATGCGTAAACCGTTTTGAATAGCTGAAAAAAAAAAAGTACTGTAGAGTGTAAAATAAGGATTAGTATTGAGGCCACATGGTAGGGAGAGGAATTCCATTTGGAAAAGTCAACATCTATCTAGAGATCTGCGATATTTTCCACTTGATCAGAAAATTTGTGAAAGATTATTTTGAGTATCATAAATTCGTCCCCCCCCCCCCCCCAATCACTAATCCACACTTGTTGGTTGGTGTATTTGGAACATACAAAAACCTGCTTGCGGCGCGCAGCTGATGTGAAGAATTTTAAACGTGTCTTTCAGGCTCTGATCTCTTTCATATGACAGTAGTTACTTCTTGTCTAGTTGAGACTTTATGTTGCTTCGTAACCGCAGTATAACCTTACTACTGAACGGGACTGACCGCGATTTTTTACAGGTAGGATTCTCATCCTCAAGGTGTTAATCCTGCGAACTTCAACCCTGGCCGGGACACGTTGCAGCGATATGACAATCAGAGCCGCCAGAACCTAAGGGTCAGGTACCTTGAAGGACCCCCCCCCCCCCGCTCAAAACAAATTTATATTGGAGGTGATTTGGAGGGAGGGGAGGGTTGCGGGCAGTACAACTCCCCAATAATTTTACCTCCATTCCAAAAATACAGCTAAGTCAATAAAAATACTGACTGAGAACCATTGTCAGATGTGCTGAGAAAGTGCTTTACTTTTTTTTTTACCTATACCTTTACTTCTTTTTACCCCTACCCCCACCCCACCTCCTAGAAATCCACAAAAAGGCTACGTGATCCCCTAACCATGTATAGACATTTTAGCTTTAAGGGCTGTTTATGTATCAATTATTATTTAAATAAGATTGTATATTTTCGTCATTTTAGACGTAATGGTTATTATAAGTGTGCACCTAAACAAGACGTACACCCGCCGCCCTTGCGTCCATTCTTCTGTCCTTTTAACCCCAGATGGAGCATAGTCGTTCAACCAACTCACACCAAGTGGTTCTTTCCTTCGCTATCGCATGCAGCTCTCCCCATGTCCTCTCTATCTTATAACCTTTACTATTTTGGGTCTTCCTTTATTTAGACAACCCTGTGGGTTCCAGTGCAAAGACGTTCTAATTATATTGTTCTCAGGTTTGCTCAACGTGTGTAATATCCAACCAGAGTCTTTTTTAATCTCTTGGTCAACTGGAACTTATTTAGTGATTATACATTAGGGATTATGTCGTACCAATTAATTTCCTCTATTCTGCACAGGCACCAGTTAATGAATGCGCCCCTCGCCATATATAACATGTTAAGGGGCCTAAGTTGCCTATACATAATAACTTCTTTGTATCAGCGTCTCTGAAGACAGCATTTAACAGAATGGCTCAGAGGAAGTTCCAGAAAATGCAAACAAACCCGACCACGATGTTGACCGTTACCTGATGGAATCCCTAAAAAAAGGCTTGGCACACATAATAATATGCGTTATAATGAGGTCTTTGGTCGGCG
Organism: Candidula unifasciata; assembly: GCA_905116865.2. NCBI lineage: Eukaryota > Metazoa > Mollusca > Gastropoda > Stylommatophora > Geomitridae > Candidula > Candidula unifasciata. The sequence goes on from CAJHNH020001697.1 coordinate 82,723, forward strand.
GCCATTGGGCAGAGTAAACGAGGCAGAGGATTTCTGCTATCTTCACTAATATGTCCGTGATATTACGGTCACGTATGCATGCCATTTAGGATACCGCTGAACAAATAGTCCAGGTGCTGAAGTCAGACAGGAGGAGTGATCGATAATTAGAAAGTCTGGGTTGTCTTCGTCCCCAGGCTCTAAGAATAATACTGGAATCGCGAGGACAGTCAGAATGAAACTACTGTCACAGTAGTGATGTGGCTAGACGCTCAGCTACTGGTCACAATGTCTTGAGTTCGAATCCGCACTGATCCTGTCTAAAAATTTGCTATCAGGTCCTGAAAAGTAAAGGCAGCAGAGGTTATGTCAATCAATCAATCATCGACCAATCTAACATCAAATACTAGATGCAACACTGCCGTAAATAAAAGGATGTTTTAGTTCACTCTTTACTTACTGCTGTAGTGTTGACCTGTGGGTAGTGTTGACATTCGGTTGCGTTGTTCAGCTGCTTAGTTGAGTGACTGGTGCGAAACAGTGAGCTGTGAATTCCAGGAGGGACCTCCTGTCTTTGCTTCCAGAGATGTGTATGATAAACTGCATATTTAGGAAAGAAGTATGGCTAGTTGCCTCAGAATTTACGGTAAGCCTTGTGCCGTTATCTGTGGGCACCTACTGGTTTGTCGTGACTACTGTTTCTGTAAACTATAAATAACAATACTAGTGACAGACTGTAGGTATTGGTACCTCTGGCAATGGCCTTATACATTTTGCCGCGGCTGCTTTCTATCGGACTTTTCACATGCCACAGTGATGAGCATTTTTTGTGCCTTTCACTGGCAAAGGAATGGAGCAGTTGGAAGGTGACCCTTTTGCGATGAAGTTGGAATTCCGCGTGATTTCCGGATACTCTGAGAAATACAAAATAGAGATTCTGAACAGATATAAGGCTAATACTACAACATCAACTAAATGTAGAATGAACAGACGATTCTTGAAAGAAAAACAATTCAAACGTTTGGCTAAGGCTGTAATGTTAATACTTAAATCTATAGGCAGCTGTGACTGTGTAGCGGCTAGACGCTCGCATACGAATCCGCAAGGCATAGGTTCAGGTCCTGTTGGAGCCAGACATTTATTTTTACATGGCCTCGGTACCGAGATCGACCCGGTCTTCAGTGGGTACAAGGTAAAGTCCTGGAAAGTATAGGCGACCGGGTTGATGTTGAACACATCACCAACGGGGCGGCGTCCGTGGCTAAGGCGTTGCGAGTCTGACAAGTAATTCCAACGTACTGCGACCGAAACCCACTGCTGGGTGCGTGGATTTTTATCTTGGTATGGAGCCTCGCAGGTCGATCCAGCCTAAAATGGATACCAGGGCTGCCTTGGGGAAGTAAAGACCAATAGAATACCGAGTAGCTCTGTGAAATATCGGTCTAGCTCTATAGTGCACCTCAAGCAGTGAAAAGGGGTCATTAACTTTGTTGACTTACTTACATCGACACGTGTTATGGACATTTCAGAATTGTTCTACGGGGTTGTCAATGAGAATAAAAAAAGGCAGGTGCTAGTTCTGACAGTTTCGTCGGAACTCAACAGTGGAGATGTAGCCTGTATAGCCTAGATCAGCGCTTCTCAATCTATGGATCGCCACCCTTTCACAGAGGTCGCCGCCCTTTCACATGGGGTCGCCACCCTTTCGCAGGGGTCGCCACCCTTTCATAGGGGTCGCCACCCTTTCACAGGGATCGCCACCCTTTCACAGGGGTCGCCACCCTTTCACAGGGGTCGCCACCCTTTCACAGGGTCGCCACCCTTTCACAGGGGTCGCCAACCTTTCACAGGGGTCGCCACCCTTTCACAAGGGTTGCTACCCTTTCACAGGGGTCGCCACCATTTCACACGGGTCGCCAACCTTTCACAGGGGTCGCCACCCTTTCACAGGGATCGCCACCCTTTCACAAGAGTTGCCACCCTTTCACAGGGATCGCAACCCTTTCACAGTGGTCGCCACCCTTTCACAGGGGTCGCCACCCTTTCACAGGGGTCGCCACCCTTTTACAGGGGTCGCCACCCTTTCACAGGGGTCGCCACCCTTTCACAGGGGTCGCCACCCTTTCACAGGGGTCGCCACCCATTCACAGGGGTCGCCACCCTTTCACATGGGTCGCCACCCTTTCACAAGGGTTGCCACCCTTTCACAGGTGTCGCCACCCTTTCACAGTGGTCGCCACCCTTTCACAGTGGTCGCCACCCTTTCTCAGGGGTCGCCACCCATTCACAAGGGTTGCCACCCTTTCACAGGGGTCGCCACCCTTTCACAGTGGTCGCCACCCTTTCACAGGGGTCGCCACCCTTTCACAGTCGTCACCACCCTTTTACAGGGGTCGCCACCATTTCACAGGGGTCGCCACCCTTTCACAGTGGTCGCCACCCTTTCACAGGGGTCGCCACCGTTTCACAGGGGTCGACAAAGACCATCGCAAAACACATATTCATTGTAGTTATGAAGTAGCGACGAAAATAATGCTATTGTTTGGGGGTCGCCACAACATCAGGAACTGTATTAAAGGGTCGCGGCATTTAGATACTAAATCAGGGTAGGCAAGCTATGGCTTGCGGGCCAATACTGGCTCGCTGATCAAGTTTTACTGCCCGCGGGGCAGGTCTGAAATTACTATATAATCTGGCCTTTGTGCTCACGAAATAGCAGAATCAAAAACATAGCTCCGTGTGCAAAAGAAAAAAAAAATTCAAATATCTTAGGTTAATAAAAAAAAAAAGTGATAACGTAAATAATGATAACCAAAAACTTATGTCGCCAAATATTTATATCTTAAATTGTCCCACAAAAATATAGTGTTACTTTGAATTCCGGGTTTTCTGTCATACTATATTTATTCTACATCACGCGCGACCAGGTTTGTAATTCTAACTTTTCCCAGTGGACAAAAAAGTAAGTTTCCCACACCTGAACTAGATGCTCGCATGTCGGACTGGATGTCCTAGGTTTTTCCTTCTTCAAACTTTTATTTTAGCTCCCAGGTGAATTTAGTTTAAACCAGGTAATATTATGGGAAGTAAATGCGATCTACGTGATGTTGACCACATTACCCATCGAGTGCCGATTTGTCTATAAAAAATTATCTAGCAACATTTGCTCGGTGTCGTAAAAGGCATGAAATGGGTCTTTCGCTTTAATGTGTATTTTACGTATTAATTTTTTGGAGCACACAGAATAAAAAAGTGTTCTTTGCTCATATGATGAGGGGGGGGGGGGGGGGGGGTTCTTTGGGGAATATTGTAACAAATGGGAAGATCAAAGGTAGAAGAGGGAGAGGGAGAGGCAGACCGATAAAAACGATGACGGATGGACAGCGACGGTTGCACGGAGGGACGTCATCGTGGAACTGATCCAGAGGACATGGGACCAGGATCTTTGAAGGTGCATGAACGCCTATGCAAGTCGGCAGGGCGCGTAATGATGATGATGATGATGATGATGACGATGATGATAATGATGATGATGATGATGATGATGTTACTTTATACACTACTGGAGTCTGGCATATGGCGCCAGACCTATTTCTAAAATACTAGAATCTAGTGGATTGTTAATGAGGTCCTCATCATGCCAGACGGCTTTAGGGCTTTACTTCCAGCGGTATGGTCTCGAGGCTTGGCGCCCACGTCGGGTACTGAAGGTCCGGGGTTTAGGCTCCGGTGAAGGCTGGAATTTTTTCACGTGGACTTCTAGTAATCTCCCCTGATCTCTTGGTAATAATATCAGACGCTCCTGTGTACTGTTGCGCACGTGAAAAAAAAATAATCCCCTGGCAGTTGGAAATCGAAAAGAGTACCTTAACGGCGCTGCCCGGGCAAAATTTGCAGTTAAAAGTATACCCCAAGTATTTGTGGATCCTCGCGGGTGTTACGGAGTTCATGCGGTGCGCTGAGATTCTTCGGACTCAGGCTTGAGTCAGAAGTAGAACGGAGCACTTATGGGTTACTACCCTTGTGCCATGATGTTGGTCAATCGTCTAAACCATCTAAACTTCCAGTAAACAAAATACAGGACATCAAAGATTTCAGTCGAATGTTGAATAAAGAATCGACATCATAGCACTCGGGACACTCTCATAAGTGATATGCCCCCGTCTTTAGCAGCAAGCGAAGAGTTGCAATTCCAGTGGCACCAGTGTCAGTCTGATTGTATTTGCGTCTCGCATTTCCATTGAGTGTTGAAAATCCAAGCATTGTTTTGCATTGTAAATTTAATTTAAAACACACACAAACTATAGATTTTACAATATAGTGCCTGGCATATTTTAGTCTGTCTCTCGCAATGCAACCTTCTTTATCTTCTTATAGTTCCCCTTGCCTGTGGTTTTAATAGGAGAAAGAAACAGGCCTTTGTGAAGTCTGTAATGCGACGGATGTCTTCCACTGTTCCATGCAACCTGGTTTTCATTGGAACGCCAATCGAACCAACCTGAGATCTCTCTACTGCATGCAGCCAGCATGTCTGTAGCACCTGTTCAGATCATGTGGTGTCTGTCCACGTGTGCAAAGTTCTGAATCCCCAGTCTTGAATATCTTGTACACATAGCTGCAGTCTGTTATGACCACTAGCCAATATCTTGTACACATAGCTGCAGTCTGTTATGACCACTAGCCAATATCTTGTACACATAGCTGCAGTCTGTTATGACCAGTAGCCAATATCTTGTACACATAGCTGCAGTCTGTTATGACCACTAGCCAATATCTTGTACACATAGCTGCAGTCTGTTATGACCACTAGCCAATATCTTGTACACATAGCTGCAGTCTGTTATGACCACTAGCCAATATCTTGTACACATAGCTGCAGTCTGTTATGACCACACTAGCTGTTATGAACAATATCTTGTACACATAGCTGCAGTCTGTTGTGACCACTAGCCAATATCTTGTACACATAGCTGCAGTCTGTTATGACCAGTAGCCAATATCTTGTACACATAGCTGCAGTCTGTTATGACCACTAGCCAATATCTTATACACATAGCTGCAGTCTGTTATGACCATTAGCCAACATCTTATACACATAGCTGCAGTCTGTTATGACCAGTAGCCAATATCTTATACACATAGCTGCAGTCTGTTGTGACCACTAGCCAATATCTTATACACATAGCTGCAGTCTGTTGTGACCACTAGCCAATATCTTATACACATAGCTGCAGTCTGTTATGACCACTAGGCAATATCTTATACACATAGCTGCAGTCTGTTATGACCATAAGCAAACATCTTATACACATAGCTGCAGTCTGTTATGACCAGTAGCCAATATCTTATACACATAGCTGCAGTCTGTTATGACCAGTAGCCAATATCTTATACACATAGCTGCAGTCTGTTATGACCACTAGCCAATATCTTATACACATAGCTGCAGTCTGTTATGACCACTAGCCAATATCTTATACACATAGCTGCAGTCTGTTATGACCACTAGCCAATATCTTATACACATAGCTGCAGTCTGTTATGACCAGTAGGCAATATCTTATACACATAGCTGCAGTCTGTTATGACCACTAGCCAATATCTTATACATATAGCTGCAGTCTGTTATGACCACTAGCCAATATCTTGTACACATAGCCTGCGACCTGTTCACTAGCCAATGACCAGTAGGCAATATTGTACACATAGCTGCAGTCTGTTATGACCACTAGCCAATATCTTATACACATAGCTGCAGTCTGTTATGACCACTAGCCAATATCTTATACACATAGCTGCAGTCTGTTATGACCACTAGCCAATATCTTGTACACATAGCTGCAGTCTGTTTATGACCACTAGCAAATATCTTGTACACATAGCTGCAGTCTGTTATGACCACTAGCCAATATCTTGTACACATAGCTGCAGTCTGTTATGACCACTAGGCAATATCTTGTACACATAGCTGCAGTCTGTTATGACCACTAGGCAATATCTTGTACACATAGCTGCAGTCTGTTATGGACCATTAGCAAATATCTTGTAACACATAGCTGCAGTCCTGTTTATGACCAGTAGGCAATATCTTATACACATACTGCAGTCTGTTATGACCAGAAAGCCAATATCTTATACACATAGCTGCATAGTCTGTTATGACCACTAGCCAATATCTTGTACACATAGCTGCAGTCTGTTATGACCCAGTACGGGCAATATCTTATACACATAGCTGCAGTCTGTTATGACCAGTAGGCAATATCTTGTACACATAGCTGCAGTCTGTTATGACCAGTAGGCAATATCTTATACACATAGCTGCAGTCTGTTATGGACCAGTAGGCAATATCTTGTACACATAGCTGCAGTCTGTTATGACCAGTAGGCAAACATCTTATACACATAGCTGCAGTCTGTTATGACAGTAGGCAATATCTTATACCACATAGCTGCAGTCTGTTATGACCAGTAGGCAATACTTATACACATAGCTGCAGTCTGTTATGACCACTAGCCAATATCTTATACACATAGCTGCAGTCTGTTATGACAATATCTTATACACATAATATCTTATACACATAGCTGCAGTCTGTTATGACCAGTAGGCAATATCTTATACACATAGCTGCAGTCTGTTATGACCACTAGCCACATATGCTCTGTACTACATAGCTTGCAGTCTGCTGTTATGACCAGTAGCCAATATCTTATACACATAGCTGCAGTCTGTTATGACCAGTAGGCAATATCTTAGCTAGTCACATAGCTGCAGTCTGTGTATTATGACCAGTAGCCAATATCTTGTACACATAACTGCAGTCTGTTATGACCAGTAGGCAATATCTTATACACATAGCTGCAGTCTGTTATGACCACTAGCCAATATCTTGTACATATAGCTGCAGTCTGTTATGACCAGTAGGCAATATCTTATACACATAGCTGCAGTCTGTTATGACCACTAGGCAATATCTTGTACACATAGCTGCAGTCTGTTATGACCAGTAGGCAATATCTTATACACATAGCTGCAGTCTGTTATGACCACTAGGCAATATCTTATACACATAGCTGCAGTCTGTTATGACCAGTAGCCAATATCTTATACACATAGCTGCAGTCTGTTATGACCAGTAGGCAATATCTTATACACATAGCTGCGGTCTGTTATGACCAGTAGCCAATATCTTGTACACATAGCTGCAGTCTGTTATGACCAGTAGCCAATATCTTGTACACATAGCTGCAGTCTGTTATGACCAGTAGGCAATATCTTATACACATAGCTGCAGTCTGTTATGACCAGTAGCCAATATCTTATACACATAGCTGCAGTCTGTTATGACCAGTAGCCAATATCTTGTACACATAGCTGCAGTCTGTTATGACCACTAGGCAATATCTTGTACACATAGCTGCAGTCTGTTATGACCAGTAGGCAATATCTTATACACATAGCTGCAGTCTGTTATGACCACTAGGCAATATCTTATACACATAGCTGCAGTCTGTTATGACCAGTAGCCAATATCTTATACACATAGCTGCAGTCTGTTATGACCAGTAGGCAATATGTTATACACATAGCTGCAGTCTGTTATGACCAGTAGCCAATATCTTGTACACATAGCTGCAGTCTGTTATGACCAGTAGCCAATATCTTGTACACATAGCCGCAGTCTGTTATGACCACTAGCCAATATCTTATACACATAGCTGCAGTCTGTTGTGACCACTAGCCAATATCTTATACACATAGCTGCAGTCTGTTATGACCACTAGGCAATATCTTATACACATAGCTGCAGTCTGTTATGACCACTAGCAAATATCTTGTACACATAGCTGCAGTCTGTTATGATCACTAGCCAATATCTTGTACACATAGCTGCAGTCTGTTATGACCACTAGGCAATATCTTATACACATAGCTGCAGTCTGTTATGACCACTAGCCAATATCTTGTACACATAGCTGCAGTCTGTTATGACCACTAGCCAATATCTTGTACACATAGCTGCAGTCTGTTATGACCACTAGCAAATATCTTGTACACATAGCTGCAGTCTGTTGTGACCACTAGCCAATATCTTGTACACATAGCTGCAGTCTGTTATGACCAGTAGGCAATATCTTGTACACAAAGCTGCAGTCTGTTATGACCAGTAGGCAATATCTTGTACACATAGCTGCAGTCTGTTATGACCATTAGCAAACATCTTATACACATAGCTGCAGTCTGTTATGACCATTAGCAAACATCTTATACACATAGCTGCAGTCTGTTATGACCAGTAGCCAATATCTTATACACATAGCTGCAGTCTGTTATGACCACTAGGCAATATCTTATACACATAGCTGCAGTATGTTATGACCACTAGCCAATATCTTATACACATAGCTGCAGTCTGTTATGACCAGTAGGCAATATCTTATACATATAGCTGCAGTCTGTTATGACCACTAGGCAATATCTTGTACACATAGCTGCAGTCTGTTATGACCACTAGCCAATATCTTGTACACATAGCTGCAGTCTGTTATGACCAGTAGGCAATATCTTATACACATAGCTGCAGTCTGTTATGACCAGTAGGCAATATCTTGTACACATAGCTGCAGTCTGTTATGACCAGTAGGCAATATCTTATACACATAGCTGCAGTCTGTTATGACCACTAGCCAATATCTTGTACACATAGCTGCAGTCTGTTATGACCACTAGCCAATATCTTATACACATAGCTGCAGTCTGTAATGACCAGTAGGCAATATCTTATACACATAGCTGCAGTCTGTTATGACCAGTAGGCAATATCTTATACACATAGCTGCAGTCTGTTATGACCACTAGGCAATATCTTGTACACATAGCTGCAGTCTGTTATGACCAGTAGGCAATATCTTATACACATAGCTGCAGTCTGTTATGACCACTAGGCAATATCTTGTACACATAGCTGCAGTCTGTTATGACCAGTAGGCAATATCTTATACACATAGCTGCAGTCTGTTATGACCACTAGGCAATATCTTATACACATAGCTGCAGTCTGTTATGACCAGTAGCCAATATCTTATACACATAGCTGCAGTCTGTTATGACCAGTAGCCAATATCTTATACACATAGCTGCAGTCTGTTATGACCAGTAGCCAATATCTTGTACACATAGCTGCAGTCTGTTATGACCACTAGGCAATATCTTGTACACATAGCTGCAGTCTGTTATGACCAGTAGGCAATATCTTATACACATAGCTGCAGTCTGTTATGACCACTAGGCAATATCTTATACACATAGCTGCAGTCTGTTATGACCAGTAGCCAATATCTTATACACATAGCTGCAGTCTGTTATGACCAGTAGGCAATATCTTATACACATAGCTGCAGTCTGTTATGACCAGTAGCCAATATCTTATACACATAGCTGCAGTCTGTTATGACCAGTAGCCAATATCTTGTACACATAGCTGCAGTCTGTTATGACCAGTAGCCAATATCTTGTACACATAGCTGCGGTCTGTTATGACCACTAGGCAATATCTTATACATATAGCTGCAGTCTGTTATGACCACTAGGCAATATCTTATACATATAGCTGCAGTCTGTTATGTCCAGTAGGCAATATCTTATACACATAGCTGCAGTCTGTTATGACCAGTAGGCAATATCTTGTACACATAGCTGCAGTCTGTTATGACCAGTAGCCAATATCTTGTACACATAGCTGCAGTCTGTTATGACCAGTAGGCAATATCTTATACACATAGCTGCAGTCTGTTATGACCAGTAGCCAATATCTTATACACATAGCTGCAGTCTGTTATGACCAGTAGCCAATATCTTGTACACATAGCTGCAGTCTGTTATGACCACTAGGCAATATCTTGTACACATAGCTGCAGTCTGTTATGACCACTAGGCAATATCTTGTACACATAGCTGCAGTCTGTTATGACCAGTAGGCAATATCTTATACACATAGCTGCAGTCTGTTATGACCACTAGGCAATATCTTATACACATAGCTGCAGTCTGTTATGACCAGTAGCCAATATCTTATACACATAGCTGCAGTCTGTTATGACCAGTAGGCAATATCTTATACACATAGCTGCAGTCTGTTATGACCAGTAGCCAATATCTTGAACACATAGCTGCAGTCTGTTATGACCAGTAGCCAATATCTTGTACACATAGCTGCAGTCTGTTATGACCACTAGGCAATATCTTATACATATAGCTGCAGTCTGTTATGACCACTAGGCAATATCTTATACATATAGCTGCAGTCTGTTATGACCACTAGGCAATATCTTATACATATAGCTGCAGTCTGTTATGACCAGTAGGCAATATCTTATACACATAGCTGCAGTCTGTTATGACCACTAGGCAATATCTTGTACACATAGCTGCAGTCTGTTATGACCAGTAGGCAATATCTTATACACATAGCTGCAGTCTGTTATGACCACTAGGCAATATCTTATACACATAGCTGCAGTCTGTTATGACCAGTAGCCAATATCTTATACACATAGCTGCAGTCTGTTATGACCAGTAGCCAATATCTTATACACATAGCTGCAGTCTGTTATGACCAGTAGCCAATATCTTGTACACATAGCTGCAGTCTGTTATGACCACTAGGCAATATCTTGTACACATAGCTGCAGTCTGTTATGACCAGTAGGCAATATCTTATACACATAGCTGCAGTCTGTTATGACCACTAGGCAATATCTTATACACATAGCTGCAGTCTGTTATGACCAGTAGCCAATATCTTATACACATAGCTGCAGTCTGTTATGACCAGTAGGCAATATCTTATACACATAGCTGCAGTCTGTTATGACCAGTAGCCAATATCTTGAACACATAGCTGCAGTCTGTTATGACCAGTAGCCAATATCTTGTACACATAGCTGCAGTCTGTTATGACCACTAGGCAATATCTTATACATATAGCTGCAGTCTGTTATGACCACTAGGCAATATCTTATACATATAGCTGCAGTCTGTTATGACCACTAGGCAATATCTTATACATATAGCTGCAGTCTGTTATGTCCAGTAGGCAATATCTTATACACATAGCTGCAGTCTGTTATGATCACTAGGCAATATCTTATACACATAGCTGCAGTCTGTTATGACCAGTAGGCAATATCTTATACACATAGCTGCAGTCTGTTATGATCAGTAGGCAATATCTTATACACATAGCTGCAGTCTGTTATGACCACTAGCCAATATCTTATACACATGGCTGCAGTCTGTTATGACCAGTAGCCAATATCTTATACACATAGCTGCAGTCTGTTATGACCACTAGCCAATATCTTGTACACATAGCTGCAGTCTGTTATGATCAGTTGGCAAGCTAAATATAATGGTTGCTTTCTTTCGTGTGCCGAGGTTGATTGGGTGGATTGTTTCCTGGATGGGAAGTGATGATGTTTAACCCCACCAGGACCGCACAAAGAGCGATAAACACCAGGTGACACAAAGTGCCACCATCGTGGATAAGAAATATTCCAGTTGGTTCTATTTGCTGCTGGTCTAAGTTATATTGTCCTCATTAAGTTTATCTTGTGTCTGGCTGTTATGTAAAACTTCCAATTTCTGCTAAATAACATCAAAGAAACTCTACAACAGTACGATGTGTATGGTGGAGGCTTACAGAAGTGCAAGATGCAGGACCTTATATCTCTCTCGACCACCCGAAGTGGTAAAAGAGGAAGTGAGAAAGAAAAAGTCTGCTCTTCTATTTCCCCTATATGTTACACTAGTCAGTCATACAGTTTTGCAGATTTTTGTCTTTAATTTAAAAATGATTAAATTAAGTTTAGACTCTTATCTAGTGATGAGAGCACGCAATAATAGCCACTAGACCACTTGTGACACGACCCCTCGTATTTATTATTTGTTTGTTATAAGTAACAATTATCATTTCGGTATTCTTCTCTCTAGCACCACAACCTACATGTTTGGACATTTCACCAAACTGCTGGATTTCAACGTTACCAACAGGTCAAGTCTACCTGAGCTTGACCTCAACGACCTCAAAGATTTGGCCTTACCAGACGATGATACTGCCTACTATTATTCAGGAGATAATATCGAGAATTTGCTGAAGCCGTGGACCAAAGAGCAGCATTTTATACCGACAGTGTGTATTTATGGCGTCGCCTTTCTGCTGGGATTGGTGGGAAATTCCTTGGTTATTTTCGCAATGGTGGGAGACAAGTAAGTAGCTTTCATTAAGGTTGCTTTTTGTCTATTAATCTGCTGATTAAGCAGTCTGACCGACTGTTTGACGGTCTGTACCTTTTGAAAGTCTGTCCGCCCACCTGTCTGCCTGTCTGTCTGCCTGCCTACTTATCTCTGTTGTCTTTGTCTCTCTGTCCGTCACACTGTCTCTATGTCGACCTGACTGCATCTCTGTATGTTTGTCTACCAGTCTGTCTGTCTGCCTGTCTGTCTGCCCACCTGTTTGTCTTCCAACCTATCTTCCTGCAAATCATTGTAGGTTCTCATATAATTCTCAAGTTGTGGTACAAGTCTAAAATCCAGAGGTAGGTAAACAACCAGAACTTTCTGCCGGAATTAGCAGCTGGTGAACGCGAACAGGAAGAAGAAGAACTGTCGGTTTGTCATTGTGCATGGAAGCCTTTCCATCTAACTATGCACATACATCTGTCCATCTTTTATGTCAGAATGTCTTTCATCCAGTTTGTCTGTCTGCCTGTCCGTGACTTATGTATGTCTGACAACTTGAGTATACGTGTTTCACCGTTTCCGACTGTCGCAAGTACTTATAATAGCCTCCCTGAAAAACACTCAGTCTTTAGCCAGCTCTCCCACTGTGTGTCTTATATCCTGTCCTCATCATCGTGCTGGTCGACCCCTGCCATTGCTTCCTGGCACCATGCCTGTTGCTACTATTCTGTCCAGTACACCGTGGCACTTGATATGGTCCAAATATTTCAGTTTCTGAGACAAGTCGGTGTTTACCAGTCATTCTTAATTGATGTTAAGAACTGTAAATATTAGGGCTGTACCGAATATTCGCTTCGTATTCGCTTCGGGGCCGAATAGTGGACCTAATAACAATTCGGTATTCGGCCGAATACTTGCGGTAGGACCGAATACGAATAGTGGTTACCTTACGACCGTTTCTGCATACACTGCGATGGACTGAAATAACTCCATCATTAACACAATAGTTGCTTTTGCCTAAGTCTGTATTAGCGGGGTGGGGGGGGGGGGGAATAGGGGGACTGTGACCCGGTTGCGTGGTACAGCAGCTGGCTAGGTCTTAGCCTGCAGACTCGACAGAGGCATTACAGTAGAGGTTCTCAAACTGGGTGCGTATGCCAGGGGTGCCGCGGCGAAAATCAAGAAAAGTCGGCATAAATTGTGACATTATTAAATAAGGCATGAAAATACTTAAAAGTTAAAATTTAAATTGTCTTTTTTCGCCACTGTCGAAAAGAGGACAAACAAAAACTCCATTTTATAATATGGAGAACATCTTATGCAATATATCTGTGTCTTTGAAGGTTAGAAAAAGAATTCTTGCTTGCTTCAGACATCCAGTTTCTCCTGGGCAATCGGTAGGCAGGCCAAACAATTTCTTGAAGCCTCAGAGATGTGGTTTTACAGAACAATGCTTAAAATACCCTGGACAGCCAGAAAAAGCAGCCAAGAGGTTTTGAAAAGAGGCGGGAGCCCTAGGACAACTACTCACAGACATCAGAAGGAGACAGTCATCATTTTTCGGCCATGTTATGAGAAGAGGGAAAATGGAACATGTGGTGACCACTGGAAAGACCTGTGAAAGGAGGGATAGAGGAAGACAACGAGAGAAGATTCTTGACAGTCTTGTAGCATGGCATGGAAATGTGTCAGCACATGAACTTATACATGGGGGAGATCGCAGATTGTGGCTAGGAATAATCGCCCACGCCAGTCGGCAGGACACCTGATGATGATGATACACTATTTGTATTCGTATTCGGCCGAATATTGAAAATCACTCTTCAGTACAGCCCTAGTAAATATGTCGATATTTCTTTTCTTCACAGTCCAAGATATTCTGAGAATCTATCTATGGCATTTAGGTTTAAAAAAAAACATCTTTCTTCCCTAATGACTGTGAGATAGATTCACGAGTCATATTCGTTTGTTGCCAAAGGAAAGATGTATGTTTCTGACGCAGTTTTCACTTTGATCTCCTTGTTGGTGCTTAACTATTGACTTTTAATGCCGTTTAAATTGTGTATAGCTATCCTACCCCCCGTATGACTTTTATTGCAGTCTCCGCTGCTGTTTGTTATGGAGCCTAGGTATTCAACGATTGTGATAGGTTCAAGTTCTTCATCATCTATCGTTATTGGGAAAAAGGAAGAGAGAGAAGGAGGGGGGGGGGGGGGGAGCTGAGAGTAGACAGTTTTATTTCTCTATGGAAAAGTGCATTATATTTATATGTAATTCTGCACATTGTTATTATGCAGTGAAACCAAACTTAAGACTTTTTCGCTCCCCACCCCCCCCCCCCACACTTTAAAAATGTGTAAGGGAACTGAGCCCTGACAGAATCGTAGTAAACTCTCGATACCAAAGAAGGAGCCCACTGCTCCTATATTGGTCATCCCAAAGATAATTACTGTTGCACCCATATATATATATATATATATATATATATATATATATATATATATATATATATATATATATATATATATATATATATATATCTTCTTCTTCTTCTTTTCTTTACTCCTGTAATGCCTCGCGGCGTCGTAGGAGGAAGAGATCTCAAGAACTGGCCCTTCTGTTCGCTTTGTTTATAGTACTTTTCATTGTCTCTGATATTTCTGCCGTGCATATTCTGCGTGGTCAACCTCTGGGTCTGTTACCACTTTGGTGCCTTGTCTGTTGCCAATCTTGTTACATGGCCAAACCATTTGATTTGTTATCTACCTATAAAGTTCAGTTTGATTCTGTGCCGATTCTCCTCTTGATATCATCGTTCCTAAGTCGATCTTTCCTCGTTACACATAGTAAACATTTCATTTCTGTCTCCGGAAGACAGTGTCCATGTTTGACATTGATAGCAGAGCGGTGGTAAGAATATTGTGTCACACAGTGATTTTTTAGTGTTCATACTCACATACTTGCATTTCACAATTGGTGCCATTTAGCCTAAAACTTAGTTGGATTTCTTGCATCTTTGTTGGATTTCTTTATTCATTCTTTCGTCGTCTGAAAAAGTGCTTTCCAGATTTGTAAAATCCTTCGCCTGCTTCAATTGGTGTACATCAATTTTGATATTGGTGGTTCTTCATTTTTTCTGGAGAGTGGCATCACTTCTGTTTTGTCTACGTTGATCTTCATATCGTAGATGTCGCATTCTGAGTGGAGTCTTTTAATATGTTATTGTAGCTGTATTGCTGTTGGTGATTTGATTGCCTAGTCATCGGCGAAAAAGCAATTCATTTTGTAACTCGGATGTTGCGCCCCTCGTTGATGTTTGCCGATTTTTAAATTTAGTTGACGTATGTGATGAATCTTAGTGGTGATAGAACGCATCCCTGTCTCACTCTAGATCTAATGTAGAACTTTTCTCACATTCCTGTATTTGTTCTAACTGCACATTGACTATTCATGTAAAAACTCTTGCACGGTTTAAAAAGATGTTCGTTCACTCCGTAATCCTATAGAGCTCTCCATAATTAATTTATATTAACTCGATCGTAAGCTTTCTTTTGATCGACGAATGCGACGATATATATATATATATATATATATATATATATATATATATATATATATATATATATATATCGTCGCATTCGTATATATATATATATATATATATATATATATATATATATATTACGCATTTAAACAAGACTTAAGCATCTTAAGTTCATTTCTGAGTCCCTCCCCACCCTCATTCTCCACTCCATCGTTTTAGTGAACCTTTTAAAAACATTAACTCAGTAGGCTTTATTCGGTGCAATTATTTAGAATTGGTCGTAAAGAGTCACGTCAAACCTGAGGACCAGAGTAGGTTTCATCCCAACAAGACCCTCTGTACGGTTAAGGACGTTGAGACCTCTCGTGGAGATAGAGGTTCGAATCCTCTGTAATGTTATAGGTGTTTTCTGTCACAAGATACAATCCTAACCTGCACAGTCTGTGGCGATAGCACTAGCCATGCGGCCCACATAATACGGCTCAAAACACTCCGCACCCCCCCCCCCCCCCCCCACGCGCTCCGCAAAAAGGGAAAATGACAGACATAAATTGCAGGTTTTTTTTTTTTTTTAATCACGGTCATCACGAATGTAAAGTGTGTAGTTACTTGCGTATTCTTTACAGGACGTTGCAGAACCAACCCAAGAATTTTTTTGGTTGTTGTGGTGTTTTTGCCGGCAAATTTACGTCCAGTAGTTTGTCATCGCTTTCTGGATGGTCAGATTCTCTATACCACTGTCGAAACCAACGCAAGGCGTAAGGCCCGCAGCTGGAATCGAACCTGGCACCCCGGCATTACGAAACTCGTTCGCAACGCCTAAGCCACAGGACGCCGACGGATGTAGAGTAATGGACCCCTGTCACGCCAGAGGCGAGTTGGACATATGATGATATACTCATATTGTGTCTGTTAAGCAGTCTACATTCGTTGGGTAATGTGGTCAACACAGGCCTACTTTACTTCCCAGTACTTTACTAGGTACCCATTTTAGTCTAAGTCGACCTGACAGCGAAAGGGATTTTTGCAGTTCGTACGGACTACGGTCTGAGGAGAATGGCGCTTTGAGAAGTTACCAGGAGATCTGGCTGACGCTCAGCACTCAAGGAAAAGGCGAAACGGATAGGCAATCAGACAGTTGCTGTTGACATTGGAATTGGAGCTCTTCGCTTGCTGCTTAAGATAGGGACGGAGCGTTATGGGAGTGACCTTAGTGTTGCAATGTCGATTCTTAAATCAATATTCAACGTACTAAGCTGAATCACAATCTGGTAACCTCATAATACATTTGTCCATATATGAAAAGTTCTATTACCAGTCTTGCACACTCCACTGATTTCAAAGATTACAGCGGAGCAGGTAGAGCTTTGTAGTTTTGTCAACCGGAAGATGATATTCTGGTATCTAGCCAGGTGGAAATTATGTGCACTAGCCTCACCTCGATATATGCAAGCTTTTCTCATGGCTCGACGGATTTAATGTTAACGTAACAGACACGCACGAGCTCAGTTTTCCAGTTGATCACCCACAATTAATCAGTACTATAACTATAATCACACGTGGACCGCGTCCTTTATCTATCACTAAAACCAAAAGAGCTGTTGTCCAAACAACTTCATTATGCGACGTCAACGCTGTGACATAAACGCTATCCGGACTGGACTAGTGGATAATGACAAATTTCTGACACTAACACGATTGTGTGACATGGGAGTAAAGCGCAGTGAAGCATGTCTATGACGCCTTTGATGCCAAGATAAGAGACGTTATAATCAACCTCTCATTTGAACGATAAGTAGAAGTACCTTGGAGTGGTTGCTGCATTGGAGGACTGGGTGCGCATGGGAATGCACAGTGTAGTGTGACGTCGATTGTAATGACATAACATAAAATTATGTGATCATATCCGCCCACTCTACACTTAAACGTTCAGTTGTTTTAATTAAAGGTTTCCGACAGTGTTGCCACTTTTTATTGACAAAAAAAAACATCGAAAACGGAGTCAAAAAATATCTAAAAACATCTAAATTTGCGGGGAAAACATCTAGAAAAATCATCCAAATGGAAAAAGATACAAATTACATAGCAATTGATATGACTTACCCTAAGGAATCATGTCCTCATCTTTACTGAAGTCTGCCTTACAAGATCCATAGGATAAACTTAGCTTGGATGATGAAGTTGAAGCTTCAGATCCAAAATGACTCTGGTATACTTTAGCTGTTCCAATTTCTTTCAATACCCAATCAGGGAGCTGATAAGTGGAACAGCCTTTTCCTACTCTTATCAGGCCGAATTTTATTGTCAAGATAGCATTTGAGAGGTCAAATTTCCTCCTGTTTCTAAGGTTAGATTTGATAGATTCACTCCAAGTGAAAAACTTCTAGAAAAACATCTACCATCTAAACGTCAAAAACGCCATCTAAATGCAAGGGAAAACATCTAAATCTGGATGTAAAACATCCAAAGTGGTAACACTGGTTTCCGATGCTGAGTCTTTAAGGCGTTTACCTCGTGCTCTAAGGCAGCTTAGGAATCTGGTCCTTGAGCGTTTCCTAAACTTTTTTCCCGGCACCCTCGTCGGGAAAAAATTATTTCGCGGCACATCTACCCTTAAAGCGGTTTGAATACTTAAGAAAAAAAAGGGGGGGGGGGGAATAGCCCACTTTATATTATTCCGCTGCGAGGACGTGATCGTTCCTCGTCAGTAGAACAATATAAAGTATTGGCTCACACTGCCTTGTCTCCACTAAATACACTCAACTGGAGCATTCCGAATTATACACCAAATTCTAATAAACAATCTAAACTTTCACCAGAATAAAATAATACACGTGATTCCGACTAAAAGTCACACAAGTCCGAACTCTTTCACAGACTGAGAGGCACTGACTAGACACGGGCTAACCTTTAGGTCAGCGGCTAGTCACGCTTGGGTCTTGCAGTACCCGTGAAGCCCCTGTAATCTCGAGAAACACTCGTCTGTCACTTTAAAGCCGTGTGGACCTTTTGTACTCACCTCTGCGATCATAATCTTCTAGCGCCTTGACCACTGGTGCAGGCGATCACGCCTCTGACCTCTGGTACAACTGAACAGCACAGCAAGTTCAGCACGCAACCTTCACATTCTAATGATCGTCTGCTGAAAAAGCTCTCTACCCTTGGCCAGTTATTCCGCATCCTGAATTGCCCTGACAAGGATGTCTTTAATGTAATAATTTCCGCCTTTCTATGAGATGCTTTTACAGCTATGAATATCTATGTTTTATTTGATCTCATTTTTGCCGTGTATGTTTCATAATGTCTTTCAGGCAATGAATTTATGTGTATATTTCTTATTTCCATTTTACGATAATTGTATATACTGCTTGAATTTCCCGGTTTTGATGAGCTTTGCTGGAGCCGTCAGTACGCCAGGCTCTCGTGTGTGGGGAGTTAGAATTGTAGATGAGATGATGCCTAATATTGCATAATTTAACATCCTAATTTGCACAGTCTGTCACTACCTCACTAGCTGGGTGTTTAAACCCTTAGGCTAGAGATCCCCCCTCCGACCCCAGATCCTGCACTGCCCTGAATAGTGGTTAGCACGCATTTTGGTACTTCGGTTTTAATTCACCCCAAACAAAGGACATCCGAGAGTTCCGGGAAAACTCCAATATTCTAGGAGTGCTATTGGTTAGGGTTAATCGGTGTTCCTGAAGCGGTCGGGGTTGACAAAGGTCAGATTCATTTTCCTGCCTGGGCACCAAATTACAGCTTCAGTTCTCATTTCAACTCATAACACGATACTTCCGGATTTACTACTTTATATACTACATAATACGATACTCACGAATTAACTTTGTGTGGAGTAAATTAAAATCTAAGTACCGGAATAAATTTTTTTCAACTTTGATTTTTAGGACATTTAACATTCGTTTTATTGAATTTTTTTTTTACCTCACCTTATCTCCGATATTTCTTGTATTTGGACAGAAAAAGTCGAAGCACCACAGCAACCTTCATGGTCAGCTTGGCAGTTGCCGACCTCTTGTTTCTGCTAGTCTGTGTCCCCTACGAGACAGCCAAGAACTTTATCGGACACTGGGACACGGGCACCATCTTCTGCAAGGTGTCAGGGGCCGTTGAAATGTTGTCTGCCCTTGCTTCTGTACTCAATCTTATGGCTGTGAGCATTGAAAGGTGGGTATTGGAATATCTTCGTCTGTCGATCTGTGTTTTGTTTGTTAATATGCATGGACAGAGGCAGCTAACAAAGTAATGAACAAGTCTTCTGTGCATGGAGTAAGGAAAGATAAGCTGTTCAACATTCTTCTACTTCTATTTTTGCTTTTACTAGCCTTAAAACCCGGCGGAAAGTCATAGTTGTTTATTCTATATAATGTGCTTCCTTGCGTTGACATAGCTACATATAAAGTTATTTGGATCTCTGAAATTACATTCGATGACAGCAACAGCGATAACCCACATGAATTTCACAAAAGACTGGCAGAACACACGTTTCAACCTGAACGTGTAAAGTATCCAGAAACCATGAGCTGTTAACCCTTTGGCTCGGTAATATGGATATCGCAACCCTTCAGCCTTGATTCCATTGTAGGTACCGTAAATCTGGAAGAAATGAGGCTTTTCTGCCTTCCCCCTGGCATGAACCCGGACCACAAGAAGTTCGTCACCCGGAAACCGCGAAGTCAGCTTTAATCAACTACGCTAGTCAGCCGGGCGTATACTGTAGGTAATGCGCGTAGTGTTTGTAAAATGGGATCTCGACTCGACGTGATGGTATCCCTACTAATGGTATATATTCTTGATTGACTACGTTTTTTTGAATTCTGGATATATTTTAAAGAAGGGCGATGCATTTTGAATTCTTTACACCTCGGCCAACAGCAGATTATTAAGATTCGCGGAAGCATCTGCTATAAACAGGTTCAGTCTAAAACTATGTATACAGAAGGACATGGCTGTCATCTTGCGTTTACCCTGGTTGAACAGTTACTTTTGAATGTAGTAGATTTTGTGTTCCAGCTGAAAGCCTTCATTTATTTGCTTCATTTTAATCAACTGTTTCTTTCGAGTGCACCAGACAAGATACAGCGAAATATTCCAGACAATAAATTATGCGATCTATTGTCTGTTTATTCTTTGTTCAAATATATTCTTCCGTCAACAAAAGCTCCCTTTCTGTAGATCAGTGTCAGCATTCATCCATTGAGTCTGCTCATCATTGCCATAGCAATTTTGTCATATATCAGATGGTTAGATACACTTTGTTGTAGTCAATTTAACTTGCTGGCCCCCACACAGTCATTCTGTATTTGCAACCAGTCCAGTTTCCAAACACAGAATGATCTTTAGTCATCCTAATCTTCTAATCATTCGTTCAATCCCCACGCATTATCCTAACATCGTTCAGTTATTCTCCCCATTGCATAATCCTCACACTAAGCCTTATTTGTCTTTTCTGGCCTATTGCCTTGTTGAGTCTCCCCTTTTTACACCTAATACGTCATAATTATATCATAATTCTACGTCTGGATTTAGTCTTGTTCCGTAACTTGAATTTTGCATGCACATAAAATTTACGTATCTTGCTTATTTGTGTGCAGAACGTTGGTTCTTTGAGTCTCATTCAGATGCAACCCTACCGAAGGAAAAGTCGACCCTATATTACCCCAGGCGTCCGCGAACAACCAGTTGGGAAATGATGAACTAGTTGCTGGTTTAATTATCATCCGCTACCATGCCGATACGCGTGGGAAGTCCTGGTTCATTAGTTTACACATCAACCCGAGTCATGGTGTCCCTATCCAACCTCTGAAATGTGGTCAAGCTATCCAGGTTTTGGGAGTCCTTGTAGTCTCGTCTGATGCTCTGCCTACATTGAGTTAGAATACTCATCGTAGCGGATTTGTTTTCTCTTAATATACCTTGGCTCCCAAATCTCCCTAACCTAAAATAGGTACCAGGTAATGCCCTATGAAACTGATATAATGCTGACCACATCAGCCACCGAGCGCTGATTGTTCTACAAAAATAAGACGAGTTTAGTGTCACATACCGCTCGTGTCGCGTGCCTGATTAAAGGATTTCTCCTCACAAACCAACAGCACTCTGAAATAGAATAATTTTGAGGCGTCGGCTCGTATTGGTCTAAAGGGTATATACGCTCAACCTATTTCAGGAGTAGGGCAACTCAAGTTATGGCACTACAGAATATCTAATAATCCTAGGCGCAACTTGGCTGGACGCCCCCACTACTATAAGAAGATAGCCCCTAGGCTATGATAGTGTACTATCACAGCCATGTTAACACAGATTAAAATTACTAATCACACAAAAATAAAAGCTAGACAGTTTGAATAGTGAAACAGGGACATCCAAGTCAGTAATGAAATCTTCTGAATGTATGTAATCAATGCAACACATATATATCAAGACAATCAAAGATGGTCCCCGGTGACTGAAGTTCGGGAACTAAAGTTCATGAGAAACTGTTGAAACAGCCAGAGTCAGTTCTTGAGAGTATCAGGGATCATCCCTGTAACTCGGGGTAGACCTGTAAATAGAGCATGTGGTATGTAATCTCAGATGTTACTTATCAGTTTGGTAGGTCACTGCTCTCTATGGTGATCTGAACAGGCTGACTCAGTGGACTGCTTTTTTTCTGGTTGCTCTTGCAAACACAGACAGTGTTCATGTATTGGAATAAAAGGATTGTGCTGGAGCCCAACAAAGCTCATGAAGAAGGATTCCTTGGAGTGATGACACGGCTGGCCTGCAACAACTGCCTCTCAGCCACTGGAACTCACACAAGCTCCTGTCATGTTGAAGTTGTGGTGGTAGTAGGTACTATTGTGGATGGTGGTTGGTTGGACTGTGAATCGTTTGCCTGACTTCCAGGGAGGTATCATCCTGTGTTAGGAAGGAATTTAGAATTGGTATTCATCTTGAGAGTCACACACCAAGCTCAAATTATTTCCCTCCACTCTTTTCAGTCACTCAGAGGATAGCTCTCAGGAAAATGAGACAATTCAGTCTTCATTTATCTCTGTCTGTCAGTCAGTACAAGAGATAGGAGACAAGGTCCATAGTGGAGATAGATAGACCTAATACACAAAGATCATCCTCTCTCCACCTTCCCATCCGCACTTGCAGACATACATTCTATCTCGTTCTTACATGTATATTTTATACCTCCACAATCTGCCCACTGCACACACTGTGTTGTTGTGCTAAAAATAACCTCTGACGTCACAGCGTCTTGCCGACTGAAGTGTGACCCATGTAAATATGTCCACTAATCGACCCAAACTCTGTCGGTTCGTTAAAGAATAATTAGCTGGCTAGGTTTAAAATATTTATAATAGTATTGGATCAGGTAGGGCACAAACTATCAGCTTGCGAAGGGAAAGGTTTGATTTCAGGGGCCCTGAGTGTCTGGACACCAAGAACGGCTAGTTCTGTGCTGTCACACAGCTGAATCTTTCCTCCCTGCAGCAGCGGCTAACTTTATAGAGACATATATCATGGTACTCGTAAACAATAATCAACTTACTCAAGCTTGGGAATCCTTCAAAGTTTAAACTGGTATTTTGAATGCGCCAAGATTTAATCAGAGAGGTGAAATACTTCTTTACGCCTAGGAAGTCTAACAAAGAGTGACCCCGCCTAATCTTGCTTGGCGTCTCTAGAAAGAAGTCCCGTATTAGTACGCCTAGGAGTAAAAAGGTTTCCATGAATTCTGAAAATTATTCCAGAAAATATCTATTCCACAGTTGCAAGTTTGAAAATGTAGACTTTTCAAAACAACTAGAGGGTATGGAAATATCTCTTCCACCAGATAGAGGTATAAATCGATATGAGGGACTATATACCCACCGGACGGGTCTAAATTTGAAATGTGACCTGCCCGCTAGGGGCGTCAACGTCACGAATAGTCTCATGTGCAGGGTTTGGTTGATTCACTCCACGACATTTAGCATCATATTTCTATGGCGTATGAAAAAGGTCATTAAAAGATCTGAACGTCCAGTAAGATTTGCTAATAAACAGCATCTTGTCTCAGAAGCTGAAATATATTGGTCACATCAAGCGCTATGGCGGATTGGAAAAAAATAATAATAGCAGAAAGCATGTTACCAGGAAAGAGGACAAAGCGCCGACCAGCACGAAGATGAACACAAGGCTGGAAATTGCCTCAAGGTTCTCCGCTGTCTCAAGTGCTGTTCAGCGTGTACACAGTGCTGATAACTGAGCAGCAGTTGCACGGGAATGGCAGGACCTTGTCATTTGATGATGACCTCTTAGTATATCTACATGAAAGAGATCGTCAAGAGATTGCCAAGTCAATGCAGAATTAACTTAATCGCATCTCCTCCTGGTGTGCAGATTCTAAATCTCATGTCAACCCTTCGAAGGCTTCAGTAACGTAGTTCTCCTTGAACACGCATCAAGTGAAGTCAGACTTATCAGCAGTGGAAAGCAGCGAGGAAATTTTAACGAGAAAAACTCTGATGACATACCTTGGAGTAAGGTTTGATCGCAGCCTATCCTTCAAAGAACATGTTGACCATGTCATAACAAAAGCACGCAAAGGCCTGTCAGCAATGATGGTCCTGGCCGCCGCTAACACTAAGCAGAGACTGCTTCTGTTCTAGGGACTTGTACTTTCTTCCCATCGTATATGCTCTTGCCATCCTCATTGTCAGCAATACTCAGATTTAAAGACTTGATATGGTGCAAAACAAAGCAATGCGATTATTCTGGGGTGCACTGGAGACACCTTTTGTGTAGCGATGAGGTACCTTCTTGACTTCCCTAACATGAACTACAGGATCAAGATCTGGAGGGCTCGTGCATACCTCAAGATAAGCTTAGATCTGAAGCACCCTTTGCATCACATGCTCTTCAAGAAAAAGAGCAATAGGCTTAAAAGGGGCCAATTATGGCTGGGTAGGGCAGAGGATGACATCATACAGGTTTGCATCCTTACAGATATCCATCCAGGTGAGGAGTGGATACCAACGTCTAAAGCGCATAATCTCACATTCTCCTGTGTCGTGACGCTCGATAGGAATTGTCGGGAGCAGAATCCAGCTGCTGACATTGCCGAAATATGAGCACTTATCTGTGACAAGTCAGATTAGACAAATGTGGTGATCTTCACAGACTGGTCTGTTATGCGAGGACATAAGAGTGCATGGGCATTTATAGCTCGCTCTTCAGACAGAACAGTTAATGAAGCCAGCGGTGCCTTCTCCATGACCACCAGCAGTATGACGATGGAGGTGATGGCGGTGACACAGGCTTTCATGTGGTTGGGATCACAGGACTATTCCTGTGTGTGTGCTGAGTGATTCTTTGGGCATGATTCGGTGGGTCGAGGCAGGATGGTTACGCAGACAGTGGCTTGAGTTGTTGCAAAATTATCCTGTGTGTGCAGTTACTTTCATATGTCCCAGGGCATGCAGGCGTTGTTGGTAATGAGAGAGCTCATAGACTTGCAGGTGTTGCATTAATTGAAAATGGCCAACCCATGGATCGCGTAGACATTGTCATTGCCCTTAGAGAAATAGGACGTTCTGGGGATTTTGGAAGCAACGTGTCCTCATCACTGCTAAGAATAAGCGATTTGGGAGTAAAGATCGGCACAGCTAAGCATGAGAAGCACACTGAAAGCACACTAAGTCTTGTTAACCAACATAGGACTGGTACTGTTACCCGCACGACAGTGATGAATATGTAGAGAGGGGAATCTGATCGCCTATGGATGTGTCCGGAGTGCTGTGAAGATAATCTAACTCATAACTCAAGGCGGGAGAGCTGGCGAGAGACCAAGATCTGTTAGGCAGACCGTGATGAGAGCGACGTTCTGCAAAGGACCTGCTACATGATGACAATAATAAAAAAGGTCCTTTACTTACATCCAGGTATTTATCTCTTTGTCTTCTCTTGCTCTTTTCCCATCAAATTGTCTCTTTATTATCAAGTTTCCTAAATTGTTACTTCGCCTTATGTTTAATCACAAAGAATTTAAGAATGGCTGGAAATATGTTCACATTATACACACATTTTTAATATCTAGTAGAGATAGACAACACATAATAAATAAGAATTGTAAATATTGTAATAAAAAGCCGGTTCTGCTGTCTGGTGCAGACACCTGGACAGTGAACAAGCAATTAACAATCGACTTGCAGCTCTGAGCTTGTGTATACATGGAACAATTGGTTTCATGGAAACAAAAACAACACCCTACAGAGGTTCCGAAGTAATGAAACGTAAAAGAGAGCTATTGAAATTAAATTAAATTAGGATAACAGTGAAATACTTTGGCCACGTTAAAAAGCACAACAGGTTTTAAACAAAACAATAAAAAATAAACGTAAACAGCTATTAAAATATCACCAAACAATAGTTTCAAAATGTGTTCAAGCTGGGCAAGAGAATGTGAGTGTTGAAGATCCAATGAAGTCAACCTTCATTGTGAAGACAGTTGATTGAACATACTCAGAAAATCTTTACTGACTGCCTCTTGATTTTAAAGCATGATTTATAATGACATCTTTCAAAAAAGTTGTTTTTCACTACCTTGTTTTGTGGCAAAGTCTGTACTAGTCAGACGACAGTAGCCATTGTCCACGTAATGTGATTCTCTGTCTTCAGTCGCGGAACATGAAACCATGATCGCCAAATAACTATCTGTCGGCTTCTCTCAAGCTCACTCCACCACCTGAGCCCGTGGTGTCGTGTTATCCTTATGAAAGAACGACTTACTGACTTTTTTACCCAGCCAGGACATCACATTGAGCGATATAGACCCGGTGACACAAAGTGCCACCATCTGGATGAGGATCACCCGTGGAGAGGTCCTAGAAACCTGCTTCAATCGTTAGGTTATGTTAGGGCGCCCGGCAACAACTAGGGTAGGGCTTCATGTAGATGTAAGGAAGGGGATTGGACTTTAAAAGGCACTCCACTTGATGGCTCTCTGTTACAGTCATTGCGGCTTTCTATAAAAATACACATTTTGGCTTGGTGACGAAGACAGAATTAAAATAAGAGTTGTGTAACTGTTCATGAGTGAATTCTAATTTGAAAAACAAACAATCATTTGTAATTTAGGGTACAAGGTAGTGCAGTAGTTATACTTAACCTGAATGAACAAAGCTTCGGTTTTCAAAATCACTTTGAGACGTCTTTGCCTCTCTAAAAAATTGATGCCAATCAACCTAGGCGAAGTGCATACACACTTAGGCCTACATTTTTATAGGCCATATATGTATTCAGTGGCTGATGTGGACAACATCACGCGGGCTGCCTTTGCGTCCCAGGATTTCACCTAGTTCCCATTTTAGGGTTGGTCAACCTGGGATCCTAGATCAATTTTGAGAGGGAAAAAAGTCCGCTTCCATTCAGATTTGAACCATAGACCATCGTGGCTGAAAGCTAGCAGACAAAACATATACGCTTTGTAATATTGATCTAATTAATGCACATATTTGACTAGTGTAACTGGAACAGAATAAGACAGCTGGGACGATTACGGAAGGAGAGAAAAAGAAGACAACGAGAGAGAACATTCTTGACCGTCATTTGTATGCAAATGTATCAACGCAAGAAATGTTTTTCGATGCTGGAGATGGCAGCATTTGCAGAAACATGACCAATCAAACTAGACGGCATAGCAGTCAATGATAAAGATAAGTAGCTAGTTTTCAGGAAATAACTGTGCGGTCCATTTCTAGACTTGTCAAGCAAATTCAGGAATCGCGTGATTCTAAAATTGGATCGTCTGCGCTAGTCTTTCTAGAGAAAATACCTACTTTTGCTGCCTTTTGCATCCGACCGAAAGAAAAAAAAAAAAACGGCCTAACGAAACCATACCACAGCCAGTATATGTTGGGAAGAAATGAACTAAATTTGAAGTGTGACATTTTTAGTGAAAGTTTTTATATAAATCGTATCAAGAACATCAAAAAACCCACCCAACCAGAAAGGCAGGTTGGATGCCTAATCTTTGTTCAGTATGGAAGAAGATGTGTTCTGATTGGAAGCTGGGGAAATTTTGAACATCTTGGATCAATGATTACCAACAATGGTGACACCATGAAAGAAATTCAACGACGACTATCCATTGACTAGAGTCAACTGAATAAATGATGCAGTGGGACTGCACAATTATAAAAATGAGATTTTCTAAGAGCGTGCATCTTTCCCATTGCAACATACGCCTGTGAGACTTGGATACTTACTAAACAAGCTGAACAGCGCATAAATGCCTTTGAATACAAATGTTATAGACGGGTTCTAAGAATATCATGGGTAAAGAGAAGAACAAATACATCCATACTTCAAGAACTGAACACTGAAGAAAGTTGGCTATTAAAGACGATAAAACACAGAACATTGAAATATTTTGGTCTCTTGAAAAGGCCACGAAAGTTTAGAGAGAACAATAATGGAGGAGTATATGCCTGGAAAGTTAGGAATAGGACGGCCAAAGAGAAGATGGGTCTACAATATGGCGGATGATCTCCAGATGGGTGTAACGGACGCCGGGTGTCTTGTTTGTGATCGAGAAGTTTTCCGGAAGGTTGTTATGGGAGCAAGGTTATAAAAAGGACACGCTACTGACTGACTGACATAAACGTGCAAATCATGTTTCGTCCTTTTGAAGATGACATTTTTTTTAATTTGAAGCCCCACCCTGGCTTTTGCCAGGGGCCGCAATATGGGCAGGCCATAAATAGGGCAAATTGTCTGAACGCGGTTTCTGGGACCTCTCCACGGCGATCCTCATCCATATGGTGGCACTTTGTGTCATCGGGTGTTTATCCCTTGTAGGATGTCCTAGTGGGGTAGAAAGTCAATCAGTCAGTCACTGACTGAGATGTGTTCTAAAAGAGTTTTGATGGTCTGATCAGAGGCTTTGCAATTGACAAATGTATGAGACAATTTTTCAAGTTTAAATAAAGTTTAAGTTTACAGAAATAAACATTATTTTCCATTTTACTGTAATGTATTTTTGTTTAATAACGATAAATACAATTTTTTTATTTTTTTTTTAAAGTAGAGGTAAAGTCGGGAGACTGAACCAGCGTCATTGCACACGATTATAAAAAATTAGTGCTCTGCCACAAATACAAACAGCTGATAAGAAACTGTCCGCCTGTGTCGCCGTCCACACACAACTCCGTAGCTATGACGACGTTCGCCCATTTACCCCAGAGTGTTAACTCTGGTACCCATTACCTATAGCTAGAGGCTGGGTGAACCTCGAGAACAGCTAGTCGCAGCTGGATTTGAAATCGAGCCTCCTATCGACTGCGCTAACGCGGCCCTCATCAATTTTATTTTATAGTTTTTTAGTGTTTATGTTTTTAATAACATACATATTGGGGCACCAAACTCTTTTAAGTGTTTAGGGCCTCTAATAGTCTTAATCCGCTCTGATTATAAACTTTTATCTGTAAAAATGTTATTATGTTTTATATATATATATATATATATATATATATATATATATATATATATATATATATATATATATATATATAAAGCTTGTGTCGTGTTAATGTACTGCCTGAAATCCAGAGCATTTAATTTATCATTATTTTTCTTTTTAATAATATTGTTTAATTTAAAAATCACACACACACACAGGCACTTCAAGGATTTATGGCAAAACTAAGCAAATAATTGTGGTTGTGGAAAAAAAAACAATGGTTTGTTTTTATATTTAATGTGTACATGGTTTTACACTGCTAGATCAGATGTTGTACTTAATTAAAAGTATTATTCCTCCTAATTTTGTAAATGTAACTGTTAATATTAGCCAGTCAATTCGTCAGTGAATCAATCAATTCTGCCAGGTGCCGTCTGCGCAATGAAGGTTGGCTACAATAGATATCCAGCACGCTCACTCTTTCGCTCTGGATGTACACTCTACGAGACTGCCATCTCTTGATATTGTCATTCCACTTGTATCGTTGCCTACTTCCTGTTCACTCGGATTTAGACCCTCCTCACCCTTGAAACGAATTTCTAATGCTTGTTCATTGTCCACGCCTCTACATCATGCAGCAGGACTGGGTTTACTAGCATTCCGCAATTCTCATCAGCTACTTCAACCCTTATTTCGGTAATTAACGACAAACGGCAGTCTCGCATAGATATGATACTAAGTAAAGTCAATGTCCCTGTTCAACTCCTTTAGGCGTGTTAGTAATAACGGGCTAGACAAACAGTGGTACTTGGTGGGTTATGTGGTCAGCATCACACCCGCCGCCTTTACTTCATAGGACTGTACCTGTACCCACTCAGGGCTAGGTCGACCTTGGAGTCAAGGTAATTATTGAGAAAAGTCCTGCTCCGTCAGGGCGCGAACCCATGACATTCCGATCCGCAGGCGGGCGAGATATATACATATTCCCACCCTTATATTCGTTACAGCGAAGTATGAATGTATTTGTATGTAGCCGTGCATGCTAAAGGATATATATCTGGAATGAGCAAACCCAAATAGATTTACATGTACAGTATGGCGGGCGGGGGAAGGGGGTGTGGGGATAACAGGGAAATACAGAAAACCTGAGTTGGGGAGGGAAAGGGGAGTTTAATTGGATACATAAAGAGCGTTGTTACATGCTGGCGCCATGCTGGTTTGTGTTGTTCAAGCTAAACGGGCAACACGCACACAAGCAGTGTAGATCACAAGTTAGGAAACTCATAAATCTGCCATACAATACATGCCAAATCAATGCTTACATCGCAATGAGAAGAGAGAAAATAAACGACGTGTAACGCTGCCTGAGGATATAACAATGCCAGTGCCTACAATCGCACCGTGCGTTTGTTGATTACTATTTAAATTTTGTCTGAAAGAAAGTTACTCGCGAAGAGAACCGACTGCCTACATCAGAAAGAGACAATCTACATTCTATAGTCATGTGATGAGAAGGAGAAAACTGAAGTACATCGTGACGGTGGGGAAAGTTGGAGGGGAGGAGAGGCAGAGGGAGACAGAGAGTGGAGATGCTCGACAGTCTGACATCATGATATGGAGGATCACGTGTGTAAGAAATAACTGAAAGTACACAACACAGAAGATTGTGGATGGACATGAATACTAAAGCCACACGACATTAAATATAAGAAGAATTCCATCATCATGTTTCTTGCTGACTGGTATGGGCGATCATGCCTCTCGTAAATCTGAGATCTCCTGCAGCATGTATCAGCTCGTGTGCTGACACACCTCCATGCCATGCAACAAGACTGTCAAGCATCTTCTTTCGTTGTCTTCCTCTTTCGATTCACTTTTGCAGATTTTGTGACATTCCTTGCGAAAATGGCTGAAACCGCAGTCTCCTGTTTTATGCTGTTCTTGACGAAAAAAAAAAACCGCTGTCTAATGAAGATTAGGCAAATACGCAAGGGGTAAAATTTAGTGCTATAAAGTCAAGTTTCTCGCATTTCCTAAGTTCAGTGTGAAGACTGGAAGAAAATGGCTAGCAGAGATTTTGGAATATAGGGGCGCTTCGGCACTTGAACACACACACACACACACACACACACACACACACACACACACAAACAAACACACACTCGCAAAATAAAAAAGGTTACCCCTCTTCACCTTTTCCTCACTGTGTATGAGGGCTGACACCCCCGCTCCCAGCAAACCATGTACAGACGTTTATTTTTAATACTGTGTTTTGTTAATGCAAATTGGATTTTGTTTCTTCAAATATTGTTAGTTCTCTTGCCGCGAATTATTATTAGTACTAATCACATAAACAAGACATTGAGGTCCCCCTCTCCAAAAGTGTGTGCTGTGCCCTCACTCTCCTCTTCCCCAATGTGTTTTTTTTTTCTTGTGTCGGCACGCCTGATGCCTGGCAATAAAAAAACAATAATTTGTGTCAGCCTGTAGTCATCCCTGCATCACGCGGCTAAGATTGCGGGTGTTGAGAAAAAAGCAAAGAATATCACAGACAGATAGATTAACAAGCAAACGAGGCGGTCTCCCTCGAGAAAAATGAAACTCGTAAATTGATGAAAATTATTAGACGTCCCCTGTGTGGGTTCCGGGGTCCTATTGTGGGGAAAACATTAATAGACCCATTGCCTTCCTTTCAAGCATGGCGTAAGCGTAGACTAAATGTAGGTTTTCTTAAAAGACTATGGGCATCTGCCTTAGAAGCAAAGAACCAACAATCTGCACAATAATAAGTCAGATCTGTAAAATGGATGTGCACGAAACACATATTCTGGAACAAGACTAAAGTCAAAAAGTAAAATGGATGTGTTGGCACGAAACACATATTCTGGAACAAGAAGAAAAGAAAAAAAGAAGAAGAAGAAGTGAACAACAAGAACTTTTTGCCGGAGTTACAGCCGGTTGGCGCGAAAAAGAAGAAGAAGAAGAAGAAGAAGAAGAAGAAGAAGAAGAAGAAGAAAGAAGAAGAAGAAGAAGAAGAAAGAAGAAAAGAAGAAGAAGAAGAAGAAGAAGAAGAAGAAGAAGAAGAAGAAGAAGAAGAAAGAAGAAGAAGAAGAAGAAGAAGAAGAAGAAGAAGAAGAAGAAGAAGAAGAGAAGAAGAAGAAGAAGAAGAAGAAGAAGAAGAAGAAGAAAGAAGAAGAAGAAGAAGAAGAAAGAAGAAGAAGAAGAAGAAGAAGAAGAAGAAAGAAAGAAGAAGAAGAAGAAGAAGAAGAAAGAAGAAGAAGAAGAAGAAGAAGAAGAAGAAGAAGAAAGAAGAAGAAGAAGAAGCAAGAAGAAGAAAGAAGAAAGAAGAAGAAGAGAAGAAGAGAAGAAGAGAAGAAGAAGAACAAGAAGAAGAAGAAGAACAAGAAGAAGAAGAAGAAGAACAAGAAAGAACAAGAAGAAGCAAAGGTAGAAGAACAAGAATAAGAAAGAACAAGAAGTTCCAGTAGGTTCCAGTATGCTTTTTTTTTTCTGTTATTAGCTGCTTAATTTGAACTTCTGTTTTCGCTCTCATATTACCGAAAATGTATTTATCTTTTTTCCCATTGTTTGTAATCGCCGGTCCGAGTGTTTGGGTTCAAATTCCCATTCTGGCGGATTTATTTTAAAAAGTTTCCCTGGCCAGTAGATCGATCCAGCCTAAAATGTGCATCAAATGATGTTATGGAAAGTAAAAGCGACACCGGTGTGAAGTTGACCATATAATTATTGTTCTTATATTATCGATTTATACACATTCTCATGTGTCCCTTGTTTGTGATGTTCAATTATTTTTGCAAACAATGAGCACTGTCACTGAAGGTTTGTTTGAAATGTGTGTGTGATTTTTTGTCCACGTAGAGATAATTATATTGACGCTACCTCATTCTGAGTTCAATTTGTATTCATAACATCATCAGTACTAGCTATGCATTTATGAACTTCCGTTTTAGTCCAAACTATGTTGTCTGTTTTAATGTACTTGAATATATAGGGACATTTTTATTCTCACGTCAGCAGACGACTTAACATTCGCACACGCGCGGAACGATTTGCTTTGAAATTACTTCATAGAAGCACGTTTAGCGTACGGCGTAAAACTCACTGTAAAATAAATTAGTTTGTGGCGTCTGAAGTAGGAAGTAAAACTCACTGTAAATAAATTGGTATGTGGTCTCCAGACAAATTTTGCCAGTAGAATAATAAACTAGGTTTATAATTTTGTGTTTATTGTTTCGTTTCTCGTCTGTGTACATATTTAAACTGCAAAACAAAAACAATGATATAACTTGTATTGTATGAGGAACGTGGAGTGTAATCGTCTTTTACTTGTTCACTCCCTTTATCCCCAACGGAACATTGGCCTCATTTGGGCTTTTTCCTTACCGCCATATCATTTTTATTTTTTAAAAAGCTCCTACCATCTTGGTTGGCTAGATATTAGTTACTTTTACTTTCCCATTTTTGGTTGGCCTTTGTAGCTGTTTTTACGGAATGACTAGCCACAACCAAACCTAACCCTACTCTTAGTCGCCTCTTACGACACGCCTGGTAGGTTGCAGTGTTACTGTGAACACCCCGGTAAGACACAGGCATATGTTAATTGCACAGTTACAAGTGTGAACACGCTTGGGTGCATGTTTACTGCACAGTAACAAGTGTAACCAAACTATGATTTTTTTTTAACTACAGTGTCTGCCAGTCTTTTACACTTGTGTGCTGCAGACATCTGGGTCTTTGAGTCTGAGGATTAGGGGCCGCATGGCCAGTGCTGTCGCCACGGACTGTGTACGTTAGAATTTTACTTTTGCCCCTGACAGAAAAAAAGTATACAATCTAACCAGTGATTCGAACAGGGGCCTCTCGCATAATAACCCAGCATTCTTAACCAACACTTTGATTACTTTGTGTAAATTGGTGGAAATGTGGGTTCGACCCTCGGTAACAAAGTACTTTTTTTTCTTGGGTCGAGGCACACATACACATTTTTACCGGTGTATTTGTGTGTGTGACTTCACTAACCAGTGAAATGGTCTTCTTCTTCTTCTTTTTCCCGCTTTTATCAGCTATAAACTTCATCAGAAATTTGTGGTTGTTAATGCCACTTTATGACTTTGGTCTTGTTCTAAAAATGTAATTTTGCGGACACATTCCTTTGATAGATCTGTCTTATTTGTTTGCAGACTGTTGATTCCTCGCCCGTCAGGTAGATGAACTTCAACTACGAAGAAAACACCCATAATTAGTCGCCTTGTACGACATGCTTGTTAAGGGGGCAGTGGGTCTATTTGCCCACCCCTCCCCCAGAATGAGGCCCCGAAACCCATACGAGGGTAAAATAGATTTAATATAAGAAATGCTCTCTATATTTATAACGGTTGTATAGCTTAGACGTTTGTGACATTTTTTTTTTTTTAAATCCAATTATCGACGCGTCGGTTCTCCATTTCCAGGGCTAATCTGGCTAATTTTTTTTTTGGGGGGGGGGGGGAGGGCGGGGGCGGGGGCCGAAATAAAGAGGGAGGGGAATTCTTGTGGATTTCAGACAGTCGTACGAGAGTCCCACCATGGAAGAGATTGGAATCTGCCAATGTAAAATACCTACAAACACCAGTATATGAACAACAGCCAACCTCCATTTCCGAGGCGGCAGTTTTCAGTTTGTCTAAATGTGTTGTTTGCCAATATCTCAGCCGCCAGCCGGTCCGTCAAGTGAACCCCATATTTCCCCAGTTCGCGAGTCTTGGGCCTGGATTTTCCCGGGGTGGGGGGGGGGGGGGGGGGGTGGGGGGTAAAATTTCGATCACTTTCAGCCCACCTCTAGATAAACGCTTAAAATTGTGACCGCTGAGGAGGTGCCGGGTAAGGAGCATTTCGTGGATCTTCTCTTTGAGGCATGTCAGTATATAGTTAAATGAACAGGTGGACAGATTGGCTGGCTCTGCACAACTTAGTGTTGCATAACTTGGTGGAATATTGATGCATGATAAGGCAGACGTGGTTGGGGCCTTGTGGGAGTACGTGGACTGTTCAGGGGAGCAAATCGATCACCACAGTCTGGTGAAGGTGATGCAGCTGGGAGTGACAAGGGGATCTGGCAAATACTCGACACTCAAAGGAAAGGCAGGACAAACGTATAATCAGAATGCTACTGGAACCATTTGTACTGGAACTCTGCGCTGGCTGCTGAAGATGGGGACGGGGCGGTTATAGGAATGTTCCGAGTACTGTGATGTCGGTTCTTGAACTAACTCCACTCAGTTGTGGCTGTAGGTTCTTATGTGTCGTTTTGTAAAACTTTTTCTTTCTTAGTTGAGATTCTAGCTGCCTGATGTTTTTATCTTTGCCCCCCCCCCCCCCGCACTAAGGGGTGCACACCACTGGGATAACCCCTGCTTGTCTGGGGTAACTCGCGGGTGTAAACACGTTGAAGACGAATAATCCAGATTAAAAACTTCTAAAGAATTATTTGTACAATAAATTAATTCCGGGAACTTTTCACTCCAATATTTTGTTTTGATCCTAAACTCAGACAGGTGTATGATGTTTAATTGAAGAAAATGAGTCAAAGTAATAGACAGACAGACTAATAGAAAGACACACATATAAAAACACGGGCAGACATACAGACAAGCAACAGGCCAGACACAACAGGCCAGGGGTGCCGACACAAAAAAAACGTGGGGCCTATCAAAAGGTCAAAAGGAGTTTCTCGGGAAAAAAGGAGGAGGTGGTTGGGGGAGGGGGGGGGGGGTGCTTCAAACCTTTAACAAAAAAGTTGTGACAGAGTGGAATTAAGGGACCTTAGAGTTTTGCAGGTGCATAATAAAATGTGATAATAATATATTAATAATAATAATAATAATAATAATAATAATAATAATAATAATAATAATAATAATAATAACAATAATAATAATAACAATAATAATAATAATAACAATAATAATAATAATGTGCAGAATAGCAAACAAAAACTATAATTTATTTGAAATAATAAGAAATGCATAAAGAAATACTTAAAAAAGGAAAACATGGTGAGAGAGTCGTTTAAAACGTTCTTTTACACGTCAGAGGTACATTGGTTATAAGCGGCTATAATATTTCTTTACACCTTGATGGGTAATGTATTCGAAAGTCGCCTTGGCTTCCCATGACTTTACCTGGTACACTTTAAAGGCTGGGTCGAATTGGAAGCAAAGTCATGCACGAAAAAAAGGCACCATGCGGATTTGAACCCACTACATCGGATTCGCAGGCGAGCGACTAGCAGTGTTACACTATGGTGGCTTTTAGCAGCCGTATAGCTCACTTCTTCTCACATTTTTGCTCTTTATTAATATCTTACACAAGATGACGACACAGGACAGTCCAACATTTTAGAGGGTGGTAAAACTGGGTTTCCCGGCGTTCTGACGCTTTTAACTACCCCGAAACGTCTAGAACTGGCCCTAACCCCAACCCACCTAGGTCCCACGAGAGAGTGCAGTCTAGGTCCCACGAATCTCAGCCCATCTACCACCCCCTGAAATATTAGACTGTCCCGTGACCTGTGAATTTTTCCCTGTTTGGAGTATGATATTAATAAAGCACCTATTTTTTATTGTGCGGTATGGGGGGGGGGGGGGGGAAGCCAGGACTCAAGGTGCCTGCAACCCTCATGTTTCGCTGCCCTGCAGCAAACAACAGAAACAGACACTGTGTCAAACATAATCAGAGCGAGAGCACTTGATCGATGTAAATTCCCAACGATGTATACGGTGATAATGGGGAATAATATCCAGGAATGTTTCAAGCTTGGCTGATTTGTCAATCTCCACGAGCACTGGGCTAACAATAATGTCCAGAAATTTGTGGTTCAGGCGTTGTCAATGCGCCTTGTAATTCCAAAGTGCTGAGATCGATTCCAAATACACACGACTGACAGCAGACTGCCGTGCGTTGGTTAAT
Organism: Candidula unifasciata; assembly: GCA_905116865.2. Classification (NCBI taxonomy): domain Eukaryota; kingdom Metazoa; phylum Mollusca; class Gastropoda; order Stylommatophora; family Geomitridae; genus Candidula; species Candidula unifasciata. The sequence continues at coordinate 119,911 of CAJHNH020001697.1, forward strand.
ACGGTAGTATCAAGAACAGGCCGTCTAGTCGCAGTTGCAAACTATTGAATTTTGAGGTCTGATGTTTGAATAACGAATCAACATCATGGC
>CAJHNH020001697.1:127500-148939 GCA_905116865.2 Candidula unifasciata
TTTCCTAATCAGTCTTGCTGTTCTGTTTGTTTCACATGTAGTCGCGCCTTTGTGTAGGTCTGCACGCCATGCATTTCGGTCTTGAGAGGCAGCCTCCCAGGTGGTATTCTTCATTCCCAAATGCTTTGAGTGAAGACTTCAAGGTGTCCTAAAAGCGTTTCTTTTGCCCGCCTTGGAAACGTTTCCCATTTTGCAGCTCGCCATGCGACATTACTAACATTAGGATATATTTGCAACGCATTAAAGCGTTATGGAAAGCTGTAAAGCTGCGTGTAATATCATCACCTCATGATGACTCCCTTCCCTATCATAAGTTATCAAAAAATATTTGTGTACATGCTGTTAAGAACTCTAATTGAGTCTCCGGAGATGTGATATATACAGACTAATAGGTGCCAGTTATGGAGGCTAACGTTTTCTACTGACACTGAGAATATAAAGCGTTGATTGAATAAGTACTACATGCGAAATACCCAAGCACAGTAAACGACATGTAGGCATCTTTCCGTCTTTCCAGAAAAAAGTGTTACTTTGTAGTAGACGTGAGAAATTTAGCGCATGCTGGGTGTTTCCCTTTCTACTTCTTCTCGTTCACCGGCTGTAAAATTCAGTGGCAAGTCCGGGTAGTTCGTCCACTTTCAGTTTTTGGTCTTACCCCAGGACTTGAGTTGTGTACGCGCATCCATTTTTTATACACATGAACTGAGATGCATGAGCAAATCCACCAACTTAACTATCTGTGACAAAGTTAGAAATGATATCATCAGACAGACTGCAGCAAATTCATTGAGACACAGAAGGTCACGTGGTTTGGTCAGCTAGTAAGAATGCAGCCAGAATAATTGAACTGAATTTCTACCCCACCAGGACATCACACAAGCGATAAACACCAGATGACACAAAGTGCCACCATGTGGATGAGGATTACCGTGGAGAGGTCCCAGAAACCGCGTTCAGACATTTGGCCATATATATGGCCTGCCTATATTGCGGCCCCCGGCAAAAGCACATTTTTAGAACAAATTAATTAGTATCGTTACGTCCTTTTTAGGACGTAATTTTTTGTTATTTGAAGCCCCACTCTGGCTTTTGCCAGGGGCCGCAATATAGGCAGGCCATAAATATGGCCAATTGTCTGAACGCGGTTTCCGGGACCTCTCCACGGTGATCCTCACCCACATGGTGGCACTTTGTGTCATCGGGTGTTTATCGCTTGTGTGATGTCCTGGTGGGGTAGAAATTCATTCATTCAGAATAACTACTAACGTAGGCGCTACACATGAAAGTATTTGATGTGAAAACAAGAGGACATCATAGGAGAAAATGGATTGATGATATTAAAGAGTATCTACATGAACGCAAACTGACAGTGGCTATTGCTGCCCATCTAGCAATGGACCACAAACTGTTCCTTCCCTCGCTGATTAATTGCAGTAGTCGAAAATGATGATACTGTTGATGATCCATTTTACAAATATCGTTTATTTGCAGAATTATGGTTCCTTGCCTTTCGCATTTTTTCAGTACCTTTGCATTGATGACGTCCTCTAATTGACAACAGGATTCCATGAACTGTACTCCATGGAAAGGGGGAGGGGTGGTTAGAAAGGACATAGACAACTTTTTTGCAGATGGTCAAGAGCTGGCCTCTAAGAAGAAGAAAGCACATTAAATATATGCTATTGCGACAATAGCCATGCCATTGTGTTCTCTAATTGTGGATGATTTTCTTAACGCAGACGGGTCGTACTATTTACACTCTTGATGACTCTCGTTTTCCTGTATATCACAGAACAATAACATCGCCCAGAAAGACGGAAAGATGTCGGTAGTGTTCAGCTTATCGTCGTTAACAAGGACGTCCGACAGTGTTTAAATTCAAAACAATCTTTTCCGTTGTAAATTTTAATAATGTGGACACAAACAGTATATTGAATAATTTATTCCCCCATATATTTAACTGTATCTTGTCGGGTGCATTACTACTGTTAAATTACGTGTTATTAAGCATAGGATGAAAACTTTTCTTTGCTGAAACGCATAAATTACATAGTCGAGTTGCCGAACATCTATCTGCAAGAAATTCAAAATCAGTCACGTATTACCATGGCAGCTTTAAATCGATCACGTGATCTTTCTGTTTACATCCACCAAACCTTTTTCTTCTTCTGCCTTTCTATCCCCCAATGAAGCATAAGCCCTCAACTAACTCACACCAAGTCGTTCTATCTTTTAACTTCATTCTCCAGCTCTCTTCTCCACGTGTTTTTTTAGCCTTTCTTTATTAACATTCCAGGTGCCAAATCTGGAGGTTTTCCTAGCTGAGAGGAGGTACGTACTTCTTCGAATTGAAGTGCCTCCCCTCATCTTGGTTGGCTGGGTTTTACTTGCTTCTCTTTTCGACTTGGAAATGGGTGGTTGGTTTTTGTGGCTATTGTTTTTACATACCCTTAGCGCCTCTTACGACATGCCTGGTAGGTGAGCATTGTCACTTTTCTTTGCCTTATGTGAGGGCCCCAGTGACACACAGGTGACCAAAAGCTCAGTCATATGTAATTTACAACCAAGTGCAATAGAATCGATCTCTTCATCTTTAAATCTTTAAGCTATTTTTTTTAAACGTCCGTTGACTTGATCATTTTTGACATTTCTCATTACATGTTCTGCTAGTTGTTTATTGTAATTATCTCAAGTTACATAATATAATTGTGGTCGTGACGAATATGTTGCGTTTTCTTTGTTCGCATGTGCTGTCATTTGCTATTACGTAATAGCATTAGAAAGCTGAATTATTTGAAATCCTCCTAACATATTTTTTGCTTACATTTCAGTTGTCTTTCAAATTATTATTGTTTGTTGCTCTCACCACCATTCCCACCACCAGCACCCATAAATAATCATCACCATCGTGGGATTTTCTGGCTGGCGTGGTCGGTTATGTCTCTCCTTAACTTGCAATCTCAAACAGCCTGTATCATCACCTCGTGTGATGGATCTCTTCAATGTCATAAGAAAAAAGTTTACAAAAAAATATGTTTTTATTTTTTTTTTTTTTTTTTTTATTTGTGAGTGTGTGTGTGTGCGAAAAAAAGTAGAAACACCGACATCTTGAAAGATAAACAGCATCCTGTCACGGAAGCGAAATATTTTGGTCATATCAAGAGCCACGTCGGATTGCAACAAATTTATAGTAGAAGTCATGGTACCAGGAAGAAGGGGCAGGCGGCGACCAACACATGATATAAGTGACTCCTTGAGTATGAAAGTACATGAGGCGGGAGAGCTGGCGAGAGACTCAGCTTCTTTCAGGTAGACCGTGATGAGAGCGAAGTTCTGCAAAGGACCTGCTTTATGATGATGTGTGTTTTGGGGGGGGGAGTGGGGGGGGGGGGGGATAATTTGTCGGCAGTAGTGTCTTTCCTATTGAATTAAATCTAACATTAAATAAAAAAAAAAAATTATTCTGTCAATTTTTGGATGGAGCGGAAACATAGAGAGAACAAAGTGAGGCAGTTAGTTACCAATAAAGTACAAACGTTCATTAACTTGTGCCTGCACATAATAGAGGGACTTGAATGGTACGTTAGAATCACTAATGTTGAGCTTTGGGAAATAACTAAATAAGTTTAAGTAAACCAAGGGACGAAGAAAAGTCGCTGGCATTGGATAGGACACACGTTTAAAAAAACTTTCGAATAATATAACTAGTAAGTCTTTGCACTGGAACCCGCATTGGCATAGACACAAAGGGAGACAAAAAACACCCCGAGAAAGAAACTAGAGAGTGGTTAAAAATATGGGGAGGACACCGGAAGAGCTGCATAACATAGCGAAGTTTAGAACGAATTGATGTGAGTAGGCTGGGCGCCTATGCTCCATTCGGGGATAGAAGACAGAAGAAGAATTGTCCTTTCTTATTTTACTATTCATCAAGGAAGTTCACCCGTGGTATACTAGTCATACCCTATACCTTCCACTCTGAAGGTTGTGGATTCGCTCCACTGACTGAGTCGTTTGCTTCATAAGTGCAGCTTATACCAAGATCCTTTGAAGTCGTCAACGGAGGTATGGAGTTCGTGCTTGTGAACGCTGCCGGCAGATATCTAGCAGTTATGTGGAGAGAGAAGGATTCATAAAGGATAAAACCCGGTAATTAATAATAATAGGAAGAAGAAGAAAAATTTGAAGAAGAACAATAAGAACAAGAAGAAGAAGAAGAAGCACAGGGAAGAAGAATGGCAAGAAGAAGAAGAAGAAGAAGAAGAAGAAGAAGAAGAAGAAGAAGAAGAAGAAGAAGAAGAAGAAGAAGAAGAAGAAGCAGCAGCAGATGAAGAAGCACAGGGAAGAAGAAGGGCAAGAAGAAGAAGAAGAAGAAGAAGAAGAAGAAGAAGAAGAAAAAGAAGAAGAAGAAGAAGAACATAGAGCCGCAAAAAAAGAGGAGAAGGAGAATAAATCGAATAAACAGAAGAAAGAACGTAAAGTAAAGATGAACGAAAACGTGAAAGTAAAAAAAGAACATGAAGCTAGAGCAGATGATAACGTTCTTTATGTTTATGATGCGGATGTGTAAGAAAAAGAGGAAATAAACCGGAAAGCCGGAAAGCAGGATTGAGCAGAGGACAGAAAAATTAAGTAATTTTCGTATCTGACTACTTTAGGAAAATACTTGTATAATACTATTAGTGCCTCGATAAATCAGATCGGAAACTTTAAAAGTGTCTCGCTACCGTTTTTGCTGTCCGAGCGACCCAAATTACATAGCACACAAGGGGCTATACGTTACTCTTGTTTATTTGTACAATAATAACACGGTTACTTTTTCTCAGATCTTTCTAACTGTCCTACAATGTTACATTTTACACTGGAATGAAATATGACCTCAATTTACCCCACTAAATAAACCTTTTTGGATGTTTAATCCAAACATATATCCAAAAATAGTGGACAACAAGAACCAGTGTCTAATAAAATTAAATGTGGACAAGAACAAGAACCTAATATGTTAGAATCTGAAGTTGAAAAGATTCTAGAGCAAAGCAAAAAAAAAAAAAAAAAAAAAAAAAGCGGCTGGAAAAGATGGTATTACAACAGCATAATACTTGCAGGTAGGGCAACAGCAGTAAAATGGCTGACAAGAATATTCAATATGGCCTGGGAGGAAATGAAAGTTCCCGTTGACTGGCAGAGAGCAATTATAGTTCCCATATGGAAGAAGAAAGGTGATAAACGAGATTGTGAAACATACAGAGGTATCTCTTTACAAAGCCATGTAGGAAAGATATTTGCAAAAATATTAGAACGAAGAGCGAGAGTGATATTAGAACCTCAATTAAGTAACAACCAGTTTGGATTTAGAAAAGGTAAGAGCTGCACTGATGCAATATTTACTCTTAGGCAAATTTGTGAACAGACAATCGAATATAATAAACACCAGAATCTTATATTCATTGATCAAGAGAAGGCTTTTGACAGGGTTAACAGAAATAAACTGTGGAACATTCTTGAAGAATATGGTGTACCGGGTCAATTATTGGGAAACAATGGCTCTCTATCAAAATAGCCAGAGCGCTGTAAGAACAACGGAAGGTATGACAGACTGGTTCCCCATTACATCAGGAGTACGACAAGGATGTGTCATATCACCCCTACTCTTCATCACATATATGGATAAAATTGCACAGGAGTCAAACCAAAACACAGATATTATAAATGAACTTCTCTTTGCAGATGACCAATGTTTGTTACAAGAAGAAGAACAAAAACTACAACAACATGTTGATTTATTGCTCACTGACTGTACAAAATTTGACATGAAAATAAACACCTCAAAAACTGAAGTAATGACCATAGGAAAGAAACACAGTAATGTAAGCATAAAGATCAATGACATACAATTAGAACAAGTCCAAGAATTCAAGTACTTAGGATGCATATTTACAGAAGATGGAAGACTCGATAAAGAGATACAGGCTAGAGTTCAAAAAGCCAATGCAGTCAACTACCAACTGGCCCCACTTCTTCGTCATCCAAAGATCTCGTTACCAGCCAAACAACAGATGATCAACAGCATTTTCATCCCTACGTTATGTTATCAGTGCCAAACGTGGACAATGAACAAATCACATTTTCAAAAAATAACTACGTGTGAAATGCGATGTCCCCGAAGAGTCACAAACAATACACGAAGAGACAGAGTCACAAACGTCAGCATTAGAGACAAAGTTGGAACAAGAGCATGCATGGAACATATTGAAAAACAGAGAATGAAGTGGTTTGGTCATTTAGTAAGAATGCAACCGGATCAGATTGCCTATAAGGCCTTTTACAATAGAACATCGGGAAAAAAGGCCAGAGGAAGACCCGGGAAAAATGGATAGATGGAGTAGCTGAATACGGCCAGAAGATTCAGAAAACTGTCACTCAAATCACGCAAGAGACACAAAACAAATATTTTAAACCACGACACTGGGCTGCAACCCGATAAAAGTGAAGAAGACAATAAAATAGAAAATAGAATCCAAATATCAAGAGAGTAAGCAGTTATCTGAGATTTCGGGTTTTTATTTTTTTATTTTATTTTAACCCCATTTAAGTTCTGATTACTGATTAAAAAATCCACATCAGAGCACACCGGACATACACATAGATGCTCCGTCTCCTGCAGCAAATGTCTTAAGAGCCAGATGCTGAATTTTAATTACGAAAGGTGGAAGCCATGTAAAGCGTAGTGCCTAGACTCTTGCATGTCTGCCCGAAAATTATTGGTTCGAAATTATATCGTGGGAGAGGGGGGGGGGGGGTTGTTGACAACTGTCTATGGTTTCTAGGTCGATCTACTTTAAATTGGGTACCTGAAAGTTCCTGGGAAGTAGAGGCGACCGGTATGATAGTTACCACATCAACCCCCAAGTGCCGATCGGGCAATTATCATATGACTTGCATCTTTTTCCCGATTCGCGACTAGCGTAAAAGGTCCCTACTTTTATGTTAGGCGCCATATTGTGCTAGCCGGAAGAAAAAAAAAAAAAAAAGAAGATTATAGAAGTAGCCGAGATGAGGAAAAGAAAATGGGGTAAGTACAATAACTAGTTCTCCGCTAAACAGGACAAACGGGAAAAGTAAAGAAAAGACACGGGTTCTTCTGTGCAGTTGCCATCAGATATGATCATCAAAGCCCTGGTACACGATATATGAATAATTCTTCTTTTTCTTTGCGTTCACCAGCTGTAAACTCTGGAGGAAAGTTCTGGTTATTCATTCACTTCTGGACTGCAGTCCTGTTCCAGAACTTGAGTTTGCGTGTGTATCTGTTTTACAGATCTGACTCATTTGTATGCAGACTGCTGGCTCCTTGCCTCTCAGGCAGATGCACTCCGACTTCAAAGGAAGCTTCCAATTAGTCGACTCTTACGACATGCTTTTGTGTTGGCAGTGGGTTTATTTTTGTTTTCCCTATAACAGGGCCCCGGAACCCACACGGGGAATATGAATAATTGTATTACAAAACTACAAGTGATTACAACTGCGTATTACCACATAGTCAAGGCCTAGACAAACCACGTTTTGTCTTGAATTAAGCAAATGAATCTAACCATCACATTCAACATCTGTTTATTTTACTGGATACAAAACCCCCACGGTTCACAAATAACAATACATTAACAACCAGCATCGTGTCTACACAGGCCATGCGTCAAGCACCCCAGATAACAAAAGTGAAAGTTCGCCTTTATCGACTTGAACTCACATAAAATCCCCGAGCGATAATACACACCGACAATCTGGGTCTACATAGTTTAACTACTGGAGAAAATGTATATCTGTGTCCGAAACTAACCATAGAACATACCACCGCTGTAATCAACAAGCCGAACTCTCATCTCGGTTTTATCAATCACACCTGTGCCGCGATGAGACTAAGTGCGATCAGCATCAGCAACCATCCGGTGACAACTTCTGGTCAAAATGGACGCCAGGCGTGGTTACTGTTTCGCGTCGTGGCAAATTTTTTGCTTCTGCCGGACGCCAGCCGTTGCATTTTTGATCCATTTATAGACCGAAAGGATACAGTTTAGTCGCGCCAGCTACTGAGTTGAGTGCATGGCGCGACCCTGTGAGCTGCAGATTTCATTTGGAGTGTTTTTCGACTGTTATCAACGTGGTGTTGTGAACTGTAGATTCAGAAATGGCGCATTGGTGGTGCCCTTATGTGATTGATATTGGACTGTTGGCGACTTCTGCTACCGTCAATAATGAACTGCATTTCTGTTGTCAAACTGTTTGTGATAGCACTTCTGATGGCTGCTTTTAATGAGTGTGGATGCTAGTGCATATGCTGAGACAGCAGTCTGTCAATCTTTCCACAAGGGACTGCGACGAACATTCTGTGTGTTTTTCGTTGGCACAGGAGCGGAGCAACTATGGGGTGACTCGTTTGCTATGAAGCTGAAACTAAATAATCAAGATTACCAAGATAACCACTGGGTAACTGACCATGATCAGCCGAGAACACGCCGAAAGAGAGAGCGTACAGCTCAGTACAAACCCTTTTATCAACTTCTTGAACCTGCCACTGGCCTGATATTTAGTCCGTGAGTGTAGTCTGGCCAAAATTAACAGATCTTCTCTAGCACTCTGCCACATTTTAAAAAAGTAAGAGAAGGAGTTTGTTACGGCTATGATTCAGCGGGCATATGATGCTGGACTGGTGCCTATTTGAAACTATATGGACATGCGAGCTAAGGTCAGTTATTCCGTCTCCGCCCCGACATGGATTTGCAGCCAAAATCTTCGGGCCGATAGATGGCTTTATCTGCCTTTATTGTAAGCTTAAAAATCACAGAACTGGGAAGAAAAAGAAGAAGAATGAAGAATGGGGTGGAGTAGGAGAAGGAGGGAGTAGGAGAGAGCTGACGGGGAAGGAGAATGAGATGGAGGAGGAGAAGATCGAGGAGGAGGCGCTTAAAAAAAGACGGAGAATGAGGAGGAGATGGAGCAGGAGCCAGAGGAGGCGGACATAGGTGAATAGGAGGCAGATGATGAGGACACATGAGAGGAGGACACAGAGGATGAGGACACATGAGAGGAGGACACAGAGGATGAGGAGACTTGAGAGAAGGACACAGAGGATGAGGACACATGAGAGGAAGACACAGAGGATGAGGACACATGAGAGGAGGACACAGAGGATGAGGACACAGAGGATGAGGAGACATGAGAGGACGACACAGAGGATGAGGACACAGAGGATGAGGAGACATGAGTGGAGGACACATGAGAGGACGACACAGAGGATGAGGACACATGAGAGGACGACACAGAGGATGAGGACACATGAGAGGACGACACAGAGGATGAGGACACATGAGAGGACGACACAGAGGATGAGGACACATGAGAGGAGGACACAGAGGATAAGGACACAGAGGATGAGGAGAGAGAGAAGGACACAGAGGATGAGGAGACATGAGAGGACGACACAGAGGATGAGGAGACATGAGAAGACGACACAGAGGATGAGGACACATGAGAGGAGGACACAGAGGATGAGGAGACATGAGAGAAGGACACAGAGGATGAGGACACATGAGAGGACGACACAGAGGAAGAGGACACATGAGAGGAGGACACAGAGGATGAGGAGACATGAGAGGACGACACAGAGGATGAGGACACATGAGAGGAGGACACATAGTATGAGGACACTTGAGAGGAGGACACAGAGGATGAGGACACAAAGGATGAGGACACATGAGAGGACGACACAGAGGATGAGGACACATGAGAGGACGACACAGAGGATGAGGAGACATTAGAGGACGACACAGAGGATGAGGGCACAGAGGATGAGGAGACATGAGAGGACGACACAGAGGATGAGGACACAGAGGATGAGGAGACATGAGAGGACGACACAGAGGATGAGGACACAGAGGATGAGGAGACATGAGAGGACGACACAGAGGATGAGGAGACATGAGAGGACGACACAGAGGATGAGGACACATGAGAGGACGACACAGAGGATGGGGACACATGAGAGGACTACACAGAGGATGAGGAGACATGAGAGGACGACACAGAGGATGAGGAGACATGAGAGGACGACACAGAGGATGAGGACACATGAGAGGACGACAGAGAGCATGAGGACACATGAAAGGATGACACAGAGGATGAGAATACGGGGGAGACAGAGGTGGAGGACATGGAGACTTAGGAGATGTAGATGGAGACCGAAGAGGAGGAAACGGAAAAGACGTAGATGGAGGAGGAAGAGATGGAGATGTAGGAATTGGAGACAGCGATGGGGGAGGAGCAGACGGGAGAGAAGTGTCTGAGGAGGAAGAGCAGCAGCAGCGACAATGGAGGAGACGAAGATGTAGGAGAGGAGACGGAGGACGAGTAGACAGAAGTGGATGAGATGGAGAAGGAGACGGAGATGGAAGAAATGAATTTGAGAAATGACGAAGCAACCGGACCCGTGGAGGAAAAGGATAAGAAGAAGATACTGATGATGATAACCGACAAGTAGAGAACGAGTCAACCACAACTGTGGCGTAACGTAGAAGAAACAAAACAGTAATTTATAACTATGGGGTGGAGGTGAAGACCTAACATTTACTCCTCCATAAATCACATTGAAAAATGTCATGTCACCCTGCTGCCGTTAGTTCTATCAGAGCGAAACAAATTTGACAGCAAACGGGAGCTATCCATTATCCCTTTTGTTTGTGGAGTAATTACTGAGTATCACTTTCACAAACTATCGACATCTTAGGTTCCAGTCTTCCGTTCTTTGACTGTCGCATTTTTGGAACATATATCTTCAGTTCGCCTACAAAGATAGTCGAGATGGGTCAGTAGCGAGACGGTTGCATGTCTGCCTGAAGATCTTACGTTCGTATGCTTTATCAGGGACCTTTTTCTTCCTTCCTTCAGTCTTTTCATCATTAGTTTCTTCTGTTTTCTCCCCTCCGGACTGCTACCAGATTTGACTACCTAAAGATTACAAAATCTCACACTAGGTGGCAAGCCGACCAGGCAAATCCCAGATACCACCTTGAACCTCTTAAGAATTTATAACACGGGCACCTGAATGTACAATAACACAGAAATTATAGCAATTTTCCTCCTATATGATGCTAAGTTCTGCTCTTGGGGAAATTGTTGACCCCGGGGTCACGCAGTTTGTTGACATGACGCAATAATTTATTTATTTATGCTATTTAGTGGAAGATTCTGTTTTGTCGAGGGGGTCTGTGTGGTCTCGGGGTATGGCATCCGCTTCGAATGCTGGAGGGCCCGGGTTAAGCCCCGGTGAAGGCTGGGATTTTTTTTTTTTTTCACGTGCACTTTTAGTAATTTACCCTCGTCTTTTGGTAATCGGATGCCCGTGTGTATTCTCGTACACGTGAAAAATCCGTTGGCATTTCGAAATCCAAAAGATTAATTAGCCTTGCGGCGCTACCCGGGTAAAATTTAGAGTTAAAAATTCACCCAAAGTATTTCGTGATCCTCAAGAGTGCAACAGAGTTCGTTCACTGCGCTGAGTTAGAAGTTTAACGGAGCACGTATGGGTTACACCCGTGTGTCATGATGTTGATCCGCCGACAAAACTAAACTAAACTGAAGTAAACTAAACTAAATTTTGTTTTTAATGTGGATTCTATGTCACTGTGGCTTAAAAAGCAATGAAAGAGCAGACATGTGGCCGGGACATAATGCAATCACATTGTGACCACCAATAGTCTGAGATTAATACAAACTAGTAGTCAGGAAAGGCAGCTGTATGCTCACACCAAATTTTCTCCCCCCAATACTGACTTCATTGCCCATCCAGAAACGGACAATGTGTCATATTCAGATCAAAGACGGGGTAAACGAGAATTCGCTAATACATGTTCAAGTGAAAAAACACGAAGATGTGTCACTGCAACTTGGCACCAGTAAATGCTTGGCATGTATATCAGCACTGTAAAATACATACATACATACATACACACACACATACATACATACACACACAGACAGACAGACATACATACACACATCCATCCATCCATCCATCCAGACAGACAGACAGACAGACAGACAGACAGACAGACAGACAGACAGACAGACAGACAGACAGACAGACAGACAGACAGACAGACAGACAGACAGACAGACAGACAGACAGACAGACAGACAGACAGACAGACTCATACACGAAGAAGAACTACACCATCAGTTGTCACCAGCCTTGTGCAACCTGCATTCCGTGCGGCTAAGGATGTATATATCTGCGCGTCCAGATCGACGCAGCCGGAAATAGTAATATAACATAACCCTTGACCCGTTAGGGTCGTGGAGATGTATCGATGAAAGCACTTACACACAAAACCCGCCATCATTGTCCTTAGCTTGTTGCACAAGTCTGTAATAATTTCATGTTATGTTATGTTATATTACTGGTGCGTCAGCAGCATGAAAAGAGACGTTTGCTTACTGAATGTTTCAGGTATATGGTCATTGTGCATCCGATGAAAGCCCGCTCCTGGTGTACTGTTGAGAACACCAAAAAGATGTTACCTTGCGTGTGGTTCGTGGCCCTGGGATTGTCGGCTCCAACTTTATATGTCTGGGTACGTACATTCTATTTAATTTTTACTTTGCTGTTTCCGTTTCATTAGTCACTGGTAATCAATTTTATTTATACCATAACCACAAATATTTCTTTATTTTCGCAGTAATGGACTTCCGGCAAAAATGCCGACAGCTGACTGACGGCTGACGCTCTCGGGTGTATATGTGTCCAACTAGTTTGTGTAAGCAGATGGAACAATTTAACAAATGACCAGTATTAAAGAATTTGAAAACTGATTTCTCACGGGCCGCACAAAAGGTCATGAAGGGAGACACGGCGTCCACATGACTGACACATCTGTTTTAACTGATTCACCACCAATAAAGAAAGCTATGCGAGCTTTGTCATTTCAATCTCTTTGATAATTTTATTATCATTTGTGCCACATTTTGTCATGGTTTGATCAAAGTATAGACATTTTCCCGAATTATCTAATAAAATAAACAACAAACCCAATTTAAACCTCAAAAACATATATTTATCGAGTGCAAGATCAAAACTAACTGACTGACTGACTTTCTACCCCACCAAGACATCACACAAGCGATAAACACCCGATGACACAAAATGCCACCATGTGGGTGATGCGAAATCAAAAAGCAACATCCGACATATAATTTATAATGATACCTGCAAAAGTAGAAAAATCAAAATGTGTTATAAAAAACGAAAAACGAAAACTGTCAATATTCATTAGTGCTAATGAAGCAAGTAGCACCAAAATCAAATCTGGCGTGTTGACAGCTCCTCGTTATGGAGTGTGATGTCTGTAATAGATGTTTCTGTAAAATCAAATAATTACAAAGCTGAGGACAACACAGGAAGATCAGTCAAAAAGAACAAGTCATTTCCTCTTTTTTTTTCTGCGCGTTAACCGATTGTAAATTTGAAGCGGAAAATTCTGGCTGCTTGTCTATTTCTGGACTTTAGTCTTGTTCCAGAACTTGAGTTTTGCGTGCATATCCGATTTACAGATGTGACTAATTTGTATGCAGACTGTTGGGGCCACGCCTCTCGAGCAGATGAACTAAGACTTCTAGTAAGTTGACTTTTACGACATGCTTGTTGAGGGCAGTGGGTCAACACCCCCCACCCACACACACACAGACACACACAGAGACACACACACAGACACACACACACAGACACACACACACAGCTAGTTAGTTAGTTAGTTAGTTAGTTAGTTAGTTAGTTAGTTAGTTAGTTAGTTAGTTAGTTAGTTAGTTAGTTAGTTAGTTAGTTAGTTAGTTAGTTAGTTAGTTAGTTAGTTAGTTAGTTAGTTAGTTAGTTAGTTAGTTTGTTGGGTTATCATCATTGCACTCCGGACATGTCCATAGGTGCTCAGATCCTCCCCTCAGTATGAACCCCAACGTCCGATGGCTAATAGTACCAGTTCTATGTTGATTAACAAGTCGTCTGGTGTGCGTCTCGTTTTTTGCTATGCCGATCTTAAATCCCAAGTTTGCCATTCTGGCGAGTGATGTGGATTCACTGCTCTCAAAGTCCTCTATCCTTCCCATTTCTCTGAGGGCATTAAAAATATCAGCATGATCCATGGGCTGACCGTCGGTAGTGATAGCGGATCCAGCCAACCTATCAGCTCTTTCATTTCCATCGACGCCTGCGTGTCCCGGAACAAAAATAAAGGTGACTCTACGCACAGTAGACTTCTGTAATGATTCAAGCACACAGTGGTGCCATGGAACAAAGAATGGGAACAACAAGTCATTGCAAGAGGAACAGTTTAGAGTGGACAACAGGGTAACACCATTTAGCCGTAAAAATAAAATCTATGTGGCCTCTCCACAGTGAAGGCGGGTTGTCTGCAGTCTGCCACTTCTAGCTTTTGGAATGTTATGTAGCGAGATCGTGATTTCTTCCACGGTGCAACTCTCGTACAACAGTATGAAAACCACGAGTCTAAAACCTTGGTGCGCTTACTGTATTTTCCAGTTTTATACTGCCTTATGTGTCCTCTACTTTCTTTTCTTCTTCTACTTCTATGACTGAAAGTAAAACATATAAGAGTTCTTACCGATATAATAATATACAATACTGCACTTTAGCATACCCATAGATGCTTAACAACAATCGTTATGTTAAGATTATTGTTTCATTAGCATACTTCTCGTACTCTTGTCGAAATCTTCATCTTATAATCTTTTCTTCCACATTGTACTACAGAGTCAATCACTCTTACACATTTTAAAACCTTATCTCGCATTTAACATGCCTGCATATGCAGTCTTCCAATTGGCTGCCTTATCTGGTATGACGATCGTTTTTGTAGCCTAACAGTCTGCTTCTTTGTTGCCCCAAACCTCTGCAGAACCTTGAAGTTGTTTTTACAATGTAAAAAGTTTTATAATCAAACGACTGAGGAAACAACATAATAAAGAGTGGAAATGTTATGTCTGACCTTTCATGGTATTTTAAGATGAACTTAGTAATATGAACTAGTCTTAGTCTTAGTCGGGGTTTTAACTTCAGTGCAATCGGGTCACCTCATACTTGACCAGTTCCTGTGCCAGTGAAAATGAAAAGAAATGTTACTCACTGTGCTATGTGAAAAATTGGTGAACAAACTGTTAGGCCCTGAAAAATTCAGAAATAAGCGCATGTAGTATTTGGTAATTGCTAGAGGCACCAAAGCCAACAGTCGCTTCCAGAAATGCAGTTTGTCGTTTGACAGAAGTCGGTCAATATAAGTTGGCTATACACAAGTAAAATTATTTCATACAGTATTTCACCAGCCCACTCGTTAACCTGTCACCGGCCATATTCAATACCACGACTCGACCGCTGAGCAAATGAAAGGCATTCCACATGAAAAACACAGCTCACGGTGTTTTAGAAAGCACTAAAATCAATAGCGCATGCAGCGAAACCGTAGACCTCCACCCAAATGTGTGGAAACTACATTAGCAAAGTGATGTCGGAAGCAAAAATAACTTCAAAGCTAAACATTCTGCCATGCCTAGTCTTCCATATTTGTCCAGAAGGGGACTAAGAAATTATTTAAAACTTTGGAGTACAGAAATGCTGCTTTTAAGCACTGCATTCTACAGCCCGTGTTTCGGATTTCATCCTAGCTCTAAGCACTCGTGGAACCATAAGGCTGTATCAGCACCTTACTGGCTCGGGGCTGCCCTGTCTGAGGCAGGTAATATCTTATCTGTAGGATTATAAAATGTCTCTCATTGTCAAAGGCAGCCCGTGGCGCCCTCGTCTACACCAATTGACAAGGATTTATAGCTACCTCTCCATTTGTTTTCTAGACCAACTAGCGCCGGGGATAAAGTTCATCCTCTCCAAACCTCAAAGCCTAGGTTATATAAAAGAGACCATACGTTATACACACAGTATTTCCTCAATGTCTGCCTTGTTAGCTCCAACGGAAAGATAACACCAATACGTTTCAAATAAAGTTGTTACAGAGGTTGCCGGATTAGAAAAGCAGTGCTCTGTGGATCCACCTGTTGAAACTCACTTCCTAAACCTGCCGCCCTGCCATAACAGACCAAATTCAGGCTGCATTTGGTCTTTATAGGATAATGGTAGTATCATTATTAATCCATTTCCCTCTTAGCCTAAAACCGTTAGCACAATGTGGGATGTGAAGTTGATTATTAAATAGTAAAGGATTTACCTAGAACAAAATTCGAAAGTCACAGATAGATCTAGAAAAATGTTATATTATCATCATTCCCCTGTGGGTTCCGGGGCTCTGTTGTGGGGGAGGGGGAGGGAATAAGAATAGACCCACTGCCTGCCCAAAAGCATGTCTTAAGAGTCGACTAATTGGAAACATCCTTCGAAGTCGGAGTACATCTGCCTGAGAGGCAAGAAGCCTACAGTCTGCATGCAAATGAGTCAGACCTATGAAAGGGATATGCACGCAACTTTCATTTCCGGAACAGGACTGGAGTTCAGAAGTGGACGAACAACCAGAACTTTCCACCAGAGTTTACAGCCAAACTCGGTCTCTCGCAGCTCTTCCACTGCATGCACGTTTCTACCCAAGGTGTCTCTTATTATCATGTGCCCATCTTCGTGCTGTTCGGCCCCCGTCACTCTTTCCTGTCATCATGCATTCTTACCTATTCGACACGGCACTTGATATGGCCAAACTATTTACGTTTCCGAAAGGCATTCCACTGACTAGCCAATCTTCCTTGATGTTCAGATCTTCTAGTATGTAGATATTTCTTTACTTCTTGGCCCAAGTTATTCTAAGAATCATTAAATATATTTTGGCTTAAAAGCCCCTGCTTTCTTCCTAAATAATTGCAAGATAGTCTGTGACCCAAATCTGTATGTTGCTACATGAAAAGTGATTGCTCTCATAATTTTGTCTTTGATTTCCTTTTTGATGCATAGCCAGAGACTTTTAAAGGTGTTTAACTTTGCATTGCCATGGCTATTCCTCTTTTGACTTATGTTGAAATCTCTATTGATGTTTATAATGGAACGCAGTTATTGTAAGTCTGTTACATTTTAAATTTCTTTTGTACAATACTGTTAGACAGTAAAGGATGTGTATAGACTTGTGTTTGATATTAAATTATATATATAGAACTATATTCGAAAGTAAAGACGTGCACAGCAGACCCCTTAAAGACGATCTCGGAGGTGACGAATTTCCGTTTTGAAAAATAATTTGTTTATCTCTCTCAATTTTCTTGCATGAATTCAAATCTGAATAAGAGGAATTTATGATAAGAACCATTGCTTGGGTCCACGATAAGTTCCCCTTATCAAGTCTGCACTGTATCTATAGCAATTTTAATTATTAGACTGCAAATTTAAAAGAGCGTTAGATAGTAAAGATAAACTATAACATTTTTGTCTAAACTGGGTAAAAACTGCTTGGAGAAGGGGTCTGGAACGAGGCATGCGCCATTGCAGCTATGTGTAATAATGTGCATGTAGAATAAGCACACAGGATCAGTAAAGGCAAAAAATTTGAATATACAGTAAATGGCACATACGCGGAGATTGTTCGAAAGTTATCATCTGCAGTGATGCGTTGTGATTATTAAGATAGCCTATCCCGCATACAACAAAAAATTCCTAACTAACTGGAGAAGGGGGAGGGTAAGGCTGGAGATGACCACTTGAGAATGAAACGTCTATGAAACGAGTGGAATTTGATGTTCTGAAAAGTTTCCTTGTACCTGTAAGTATGTTGAGTATTTGCTTTTAATTGGTGTCTATTTATTTATGTACCGCAAATAAAAGCAAAATGAAAACCACATGTTAGTTTGCATTTCAAAACATTTCTTGCAGGGACATAATAATTAACAGATTTCATGCCGAATTTCAACACCTTACACACCTTACTGTGCCGTATTTTAACACCTGCCTGAAAGAAACTCGGTCTCTCGCCAGTTCTCCCGCCTCATGCACTTTGACACTCAAGGAGTCACTTATAACCTGTGCCCATCTTCGTGTCAGTCGGCCCCTGCCCCTCCTTCCTGGTACCATGCCTTCTGCTATAATTTTTTTCCAATCCTCTGTGGCACTTGATATGACCAAAATATTTCAGCTTTCGAGAAAGGATGCTGTTTATTAGCCAATCTTCCTTGATGTTCAGATCTTTTAAAATGTCAATATTTCTCATCTTCTTTGTCCAAGATATTCTGAGAATCTTTCTATAGCATTTCAGCTCAAACGCCCCTATTCTCTTTCTTAAGGACTGAGAGATAGCCCACGACTCACATCCGTATGTAGCCACAGGGAAAATGCATGCTCTCAAAATTCTTATTTTTATCTCCTTGCCATAGACTTTTAAGGCTTTTTTCAATCTTCCTTTTAATTTATGTCGAACAGTCTCCATTGCTGTTTATTATAGTGCCTAGATATTCAAAGTTTTGTGACATTTTCAATGTCTTCATCATTTATTGTAATTTTGTTTTTGTTTTTTGGGTGACAGCCAGTTTTATCTGTGGACATTATTTTCGTTTTCTTTAAATTCAAGAACAGATTTTGATCTTCACTGTGCTTTTGGACAGACAATATTAAATGTTATATTCCCTTTACGCTGTTCGAAAGGAGGACTGTGTCATCTGCGTACACAACGGTTACTGTGCAGAATTTTAACACTTTGCACACAACGGTTACTGTGCCGAATTTCAACACCTTGCACACAACGGTTACTGTGCCGAATTTCAACACCTTACACACAGCGGTTACTGTGCCCAATTTCAACACCTTACACACAACGGCTACTATGCCGAATTTCAACACCTCACACACAACGGTTACTGAGCCGAATTCAGACACCTCACAAACAACGGTTTCTGTGCCGAATTTTAATACCTTACACACAACGGTTACTGTGCCGAATTTCAACACCTTACACACAACGGTTACTGTGCCGAATTTCAACACCTTACACACAACGGTTAATTTGCCGAATGGCAACACCTTTCACACAACACTTACTGTGCTGAATTGCAACATCTTACGCACAACGGTTACTGTGCCGAATCTCAACACCTTACACACAACGGTTACTGTGCCGAATTTTAACACCTTGCACAAAACGGTCACTGACTTACAGTTTTGTTTCTTGTTTTTAGGCTGCTCACGACTTCTGAAGCGGACTATAGTGTAGAATTCCTAAACGACCCTTTTACGCCAGTACCGCATTAGGTATAGAATATTAGACTCGCATATGTATAGTCCAATCGGTATTCGATGTGTGATGTGTTCAAAATTACTAGGGAAATTAAAGTCATTTGAAAAAGAAAAAAAAAAATCGTCTGGTGGGGTTTTGAGTTGACAGGCAAGGGAACTAACCAAGTGCAGAAGAAGATAACTTTGGCAGAAGATTTTTCAGTAACTAAAAACAGAAGAAAATAAGAAACGAAACGAAATATAATTTTCATAGAAAGTGCAATGTCTTATTGATCCAGAAAAATCCAAAAACACAGGCATAACAGATGTTTTTGGCAGATAACACTTTCTTTAAATAAAGTTTTTCTTAAAGTCTCAGTAAATGGCTTGAAAAATAAAGCAGGTGGAAAACCGAGATCGCTTGAGTATGTTTCACGCCCGGATATAGGACACGATTTTGTTGTTGTATCCAAGCTCCCATCCCCGGGTTTCGTTGGGGGTCCTAATATAGCCTAACGGTTGAACTGGGTTTCTGGGACTTGTGCCCGGGCGATTCTCATTCGATTGATGGCACTTTGTGTCATCGGGCGTTTATCGATCGATGTGCGGACCTAGTGAGATGTCGTTATATTAAAACATCGTGGGAGCATTTGCAAATATGTTTTGGTCTGTTTATGAGTATGTGGATGCATGTTTTGTGGGTAAATAAAATATTTATGTATTTGTAGTGTGTGTGTGTGTATTAAATATATAAAACACCATATATATATATAACAACAGCATCACAGATGTAGTTATGTATGAATGTATGTGTGTGTGTGTGTGCGTGCGTGCGTGTGTGTGTGTGTGCTGTGTGTGTGTGTATGTGTGTACGTGTGTACGTATGTATGTATGTCTGTCTGTATGTATGTATGTGTTTATGCAATTCTTGCATGTATGTATGTATGTATGTATGTATGTATGTATGTATGTATGTATGTATGTATGTATGTATGTATGTATGTATGTATGTATGTATGTATGTATGTATGTATGTATGTATGTATGTATGTATGTATGTATGTATGTATGTATGTATGTATGTATGTATGTATGTATGTATGTATGTATGTATGTATGTATGTATGTATGTATGTATGTATGTATGTATGTATGTATGTATGTATGTATGTATGTATGTATGTATGTATGTATGTATGTATGTATGTATGTATGTATGTATGTATGTATGTATGTATGTATGTGTGTATGTATGTATGTATGCATGTATGTGTGTATGTATGTATGTGTGTATGTGTGTATGTATGTGTGTATGTGTGTATGTGTGTATGTGTGTATGTGTGTATGTGTGTATGTATGTGTGTATGTGTGTATGTGTGTATGTGTGTATGTGTGTATGTGTGTGTATGTGTGTATGTGTGTGTATGTGTGTATGTGTGTATGTGTATGTATGTATGCGTGTATGTGTGTATGCGTGTATGTATGTATGTATGTACGTATGTATGTATGTATGTATGTATGTATGTATGTATGTATGTATGTATGTATGTATGTATGTATGTATGTATGTATGTATGTATGTATGTATGTATGTATGTATGTATGTATGTATGTATGTATGTATGTATGTATGTATGTATGTATGTATGTATGTATGTATGTATGCATGCATGCATGTATGCATGTATGCATGTATGCATGTATGTATGCATGTATGCATGTATGTATGCATGTATGCATGTATGCATGTATGTATGCATGTATGCATGTATGCATGTATGCATGTATGCATGTATGCATGTATGCATGTATGTATGCATGTATGCATGTATGTATGCATGTATGCATGTATGCATGTATGTATGCATGTATGCATGTATGCATGTATGCATGTATGCATGTATGCATGTATGCATGTATGCATGTATGCATGTATGCATGTATGTATGTATGTATGTATGTATGTATGTATGTATGTAAAGCATGCATGCATGCATGCATGTATGTATGTATGTATGTATGTATGTATGTATGTATGTATGTATGTATGTATGTATGTATGTATGTATGTATGTATGTATGTATGTATGTATGTATGTATGTATGTATGTATGTATGTATGTATGTATGTATGTATGCATGCATGCATAAATATTGATGTATGTATGTGGTATGGATGTATGTTGT
>CAJHNH020001698.1:7500-15000 GCA_905116865.2 Candidula unifasciata
CAAATAATGTAAGACCTTACAGAGACGTTAGCCCATACAAATAATGTAAGACCTTACCGAAAAGTTAGCCCATACAAATGATGCAAGACCTTACCGAGAAGTTAGCCCATACAAATAATGTAAGACCTTACAGAGAGGTTAGCCCATATAAATAATGTAAGACCTTACCGAGAAGTTAGCCCATACAAATGATGCAAGACCTTACCGAGAAGTTAGCCCATACAAATAATGTAAGACCTTACCGAGAAGTTAGCCCATACAAATGATGCAAGACCTTACCGAGAAGTTAGCCCATACAAATAATGTAAGACCTTACAGAGAAGTTAGCCCATACAAATAATGTAAGACCTTACAGAGAAGTTAGCCCATATAAATAATGTAAGACCTTACCGAGAAGTTAGCCCATATAAATAATGCAAGACCTTACCGAGAAGTTAGCCCATACAAATAATGTAAGACCTTACAGAGAAGTTAGCCCATATAAATAATGTAAGACCTTACCGAGAAGTTAGCCCCATATAATAATGTAAGACCTTACAGAGAAGTTAGCCCATACAAATAATGTAAGACCTTACAGAGAAGTTAGCCCATATAAATAATGTAAGACCTTACCGAGAAGTTAGCCCATATAAATAATGTAAGACCTTACAGAGAAGTTAGCCCATACAAATAATGTAAGACCTTACAGAGAAGTTAGCCCATATAAATAATGTAAGACCTTACAGAGAAGTTAGCCCATATAAATAATGTAAGACCTTACCGAGAAGTTAGCCCATATAAATAATGTAAGACCTTACAGAGAAGTTAGCCCATATAAATAATGTAAGACCTTACAGAGAAGTTAGCCCATATAAATAATGTAAGACCTTACAGAGAAGTTAGCCCATATAAATAATGTAAGACCTTACAGAGAAGTTAGCCCATATAAATAATGTAAGACCTTACAGAGAGAAGTTAGCCCATATTAAAATAATGTAAGACCTTACAGAGAAGTTAGCCCATATAAATAATGTAAGACCTTACCGAGAAGTTAGCCCATATAAATAATGTAAGACCTTACCGAGAAGTTAGCCCATACAAATAATGTAAGACCTTACAGAGAAGTTAGCCCATATAAATAATGTAAGACCTTACCGAGAAGTTAGCCCATATAAATAATGTAAGACCTTACAGAGAAGTTAGCCCATACAAATAATGTAAGACTTTTTACATAGAAAATTAGCCCATATAAATAATGTAAGACCTTACCGAGACGTTAGCCCATATAAATAATGTAAGACCTTACGGAGAAGTTAGCCCATTTAAATAATGCAAGACCTTACAGAGAAGTTAGCCCATATAAATAATGTAAGACCTTACCGAGAAGTTAGCCCATATAAATAATGTAAGACCTTACCGAGACGTTAGCCCATATAAATAATGTAAGACCTTACGGAGAAGTTAGCCCATTTAAATAATGCAAGACCTTACAGAGAAGTTAGCCTGTGCAGTGTATCCATGATCTCTCTTTGAAGTTAGACCATATAAGGTATGCAAGATATTACTTTGAACTTAGCCCACACAATGTATGCAAGTTATTTTACTTTGTTTTATTGCGTTGGTCACACTAGCCACATAATATTGAAGTATTTGTATATGGGGTGGCAAAGTCCCATTCATGTACACACTCTTCAGTCTGTTGTCAATATTCCTTTCTTTCGAGTTTTTTCCGGGTTGCTTCTATAGCGATTGACGCACATAGCGTTTATTGCTCATTCTTCTTCAGCGTTGCTCCTCAAAAGGGCGTTGGCATGTTGTGTCATGGTCTACAGATAGGCTGCGATATTTTTTCCCCCCCCTGCGCCTTTCACATAACATCTTCAATTCCAGCAAATCCACAATTAGTGGTCTTGTACGACATGGCAGTTAAGGCATAGCAATGAGTCTGTTTTTTTACTATCCTAGAATGTGGCACCAGACCCACGGGGGAAACTGCCATTATACAAAATTGCAATATGGATTGAAAATAGGCGCAAATCCCAGATACCCAGGTAAATCTCAACAACAACAAGTGATAACTAGGGCAACTGTAGTGTGTTGTCAGTACTGCATTGACTTCCTATAATATTTCCTGGCATAAGTGTCAGAGCCAACGCCTGCGAACTCTTGATATATTTAAACATTGACTGGAACCTATATCACTGGAATTACAAGCGAGTTAGCAATTATCTATGGCGTAGCCCATTTTCTAAATTTAATCTTTGCTCAAGTTTCTGTTTTAGAGGAGGCTACCCCCTGCTTCCCCCTACATTTTTTTAGTTTTGCTTGTCTCCCTTTTTATTGTGTGTAAATGTAAGACGCAATCACAAAGTTTGTCTTATACCATGGACTTATCTAGCAATAGGTGTTTCGTCCTTTTTAGGACGAAATTTTTTGTTATTTTGAAGCCCCACCTGGCTTTAAAAAAAAGCTCTGTTCTCATTGTTCACATATTCAAAAGCTATGTTTCACTGTGCACACATTAAGTAGCTTTGTTCTCATTGTTCACACAATAAGTAGTTATGTTCTCAATGTTCACACATTAAGGAGCTCTGTTCTCATTTTTCACACATTAAGGAGCTCTGTTCTCATTTTTCACACATTAAGGAGCTCTGTTCTCATTTTTCACACATTAAGGAGCCCTTTTCTCATTGTTCACACATTCAGTAGTTATGTTTTCATTGTGCACACATTCAGTAGTTATGTTCTCATTGTTCACACATTCAGTAGTTATGTTTTCATTGTGCACACATTAAGTAGTTATGTTCTCATTGTTCACACATTCAGTAGTTATGCTCTCATTGTGCACACATTCAGTAGTTATGTTCTCATTGTTCACACATTCAGTAGTTATGTTTTCATTGTGCACACATTAAGTAGTTATGTTCTCATTGTTCACACATTCAGTAGTTATGTTTTCATTGTGCACACATTCAGTAGTTATGTTCTCATTGTTCACACATTCAGTAGTTATGTTTTCATTGTGCACACATTAAGTAGTTATGTTCTCATTGTTCACACATTCAGTAGTTATGTTCTCATTGTTCACACATTCAGTAGTTATGTTCTTATTGTTCACACATTCAGTAGTTATGTTTTCATTGTGCACACATTAAGTAGTTATGTTCTCATTGTTCACACATTAAGTAGTTATGTTCTCATTGTTCACACATTAAGTAGTTATGTTCTCATTGTTCACACATTAAGTAGTTATGTTCTCATTGTTCACACATTCAGTATATGGTGCATGGTCCTTTATTGTATAACTTAATCGGCACTTGGGGAGTTGAGGGCGGTGATGTAGTAGGCATCATGTAGACCGCCTTTACTTCCAATGACAAGTTCTGGTACCTCTTGTAAACAGAGGTTCTTACGCAAACCACTGGGGGTGTCTGGAAGTGGGTTGGGGGGGGGGGGGTGGGGGAGGCTGTGGTGAGCTCATAAAAACCTAAGCCAAAAGTTTAAGTGGGAAATAATAATAATGTACTGTATTGCAAAATGCATATATATAGTATCTTTCAAAATTATTAGAACCCTACACAGTGCAGATCAGACGTTTCATCATTTTCAAGGAAGATTACGTTCAAGAAGCAAGGTTAACTGTAATATAACATTTATTAACCCCAGTTGCAATTAGATTTATAAAAAGTAGCAAATATAACTGTATTACCACTATTTACGTATCACCAATATAATGATATTTACTAAGTATTTTTGTATTACATTATTATCTTATTTAATTTCTCGCAAATTCAGTTGTGTTCACGAAATTTACACAATTAAACATTTCGTTTATTTATCATGATGCAATGAAGTTGACGGATTAAACCTTACTGTTAAATTTAATAAACAAAGTTCTAATTAGGTTTACTAATTATATTTTAACATGTCATTTATTTAACATTATGAGGTTTACTAACTACATCAAAGCATACCTTAAAATGCAATTTATTGACAACAGCTGTAATTAAGTTCACTAACTATAAATTAATTTGTCATTTATATTTCACGACTGCGAATAAGGTTCACTGAATATAGCTCAATATGCCATTTATTGATCATGATTGCAATGAGATTAATTAATTATACCTTGGTATGCCATGCTAAAACTCTTGTTTATCATGCTTGTGTTCTCAGCACTCTGCTTTATGGCAGTGAAACTTGGTCAGTCTGTTTGCACCACGAGAGACAGCTAAGTAGCTTTCACATGCGATGCCTAAGAAGAATACTTGGCATTAGGTGGCAGGAAAAGATCACAAACACCGAGGTATTGGAAAGAGCAGGTATTACAACAGTCTTCTCAATGCTCAGTCTACGTAGGTTTATGTAGCTTGGTCACACCTAGAGAACTGAGCATGGCAGAGTCCCTAATGACATCCTTTATGATGAATTAAAGACGATAAGAAGATGTCGAGGCCGACCTTTACTATGATATAAAGATTTGTGTACGTGAGACAATGATGCATGTACTGAGGTGGACTCGTGGGAACAAAATGCCAGAGACCGTATTCTGTTGAGGGAACACATCAGGAAGGAAATGAGAATGAAGGAAGAAATGATCACAGAAAGGATGAGAGCTGAGGACCTAAGAAGGAACACACAAAACACAAATGTTGACAAAAATGGTCCTAAAATCCCACCCTATAACTGTGAAAGGCTGTTCTTGTTACGGGCGGGTCCAGCTTTTCAAACTCGCCATCACCATTGGCTTTGAGTCCCATGCATCCTCAATGCGCAATATAACAGCATAGTCTGGAAAGTCGGAAAGATGCCAATCATGTATGCCATGGATTAAATAGGTAATCGAGTAATGGAAGTTCTAACTTTATAGTAAACAGGTCACCTCAATGCTGCTCTATTATCGTGTCAATAAAAACCAACACAGAATGTCCATTACCGTCCCTTTTGAAGAAACAACAGCTGACACAGACCACAGTCTTGGAAAAGCTAATAACATTAATATGCATTAAATACATAAGGCAGCCTTCAGAAGTGTCAACACAAACAGTCCTCCACTAGTAATGCAATTCATTAGCATCATAGTCGTCGTCATGGTCTGTTTGCACCATTTTCTATCATATAGGGTATGCAATATTTACTTGGACTTCCGGTCAAATGTGGATGACTAGGCATGGCATATTTGTTGTTTTTTAATCTTCGAAGTTATTTTGCTCCAAACAGCACTTTGGTAATTCAGTTTCGACATATGGACGGAACTCTATATGGTTTCGCTGCTTAAACTACTGAGTTGAGTACTTCGTGCCGCACTGCGAGATATTTTTCAGCTGAAATGCTTTTCATTTGTGCAGTCGTTGAGTCGCCGTATTCAATATAGCGGGTAGCTAGTTTACGTGTGGACTGCCGAAATACCTTATGTAGTAATTTCACATGTATAGCCGGATAATCGTGACCGACTACTTCCGTCAACGGCAAGCTGCATTTATGTTGACAATTTTGACTTTGGCGCCTCTAGAAATTGCCATACGCATTTACTACCTGAGTATATGTTTGGGTTAGACCAGGACTTATTTTTTTTTTTTTTCCTTCATCGAACACCGGCAGTGAATTCCAGTGGAAGGTCAGGTAATCGTCCGCTTGGACTTTTGGCTTTCACCTGGGCCTGATTTTTGCGTGTACAACCGTTTTTTTATTTTCCTGCCTCATGGGCAGCTGTACGCCGACTTCGAAGGAAGACGTCAGGCCTATTTCTAGGGTGACTGTGGCCATTGTTTTGTGTGGGTCGAGACGTTGCCTGATTTGTGTGGTGTCCACTTCGTCTCCTTTGCCGCAGGTATTGCCCCCCGGAGTACCCCTTTGGGTCGGCCCCCTGTGGAACAGTTAGCCCTCAAGGGAAGGCAGGGGCAGATCTTGGGCATTCCCCGCCATCCAAGGAGGCATCCATGTATGCAGAGCCGACACATGGCGCTCTGGTTCTGGGCTCACCCAAGGAATCGTCACGTCCTGCACAAGCCTGCTTAACCTCACAACCGTATCAGGCTTCCCGCTCGACAGGGGCTGCGCCCTCTGGGGGTCAGCGGGGAGCAGCCCGCGGGTTTTGGACTTTTGTAACCACACAGATAGGTACATTCTTTTTTTCCTCGCACGTTAGATTTCTTTGACGAGCCGTTAGCCCGACAGATTTTACATCCTGCATCAGGCATATCGTTATCAGTTTTGTCCCAACACTCGGGCGAGTGGTGTCCTTGGGTGTGGACATTCGGTCTTTTTCAGTTCAATTCTAATTTTGAGGTCAGATTTTGATCCGTATGATCTAGTTTTGTCGGAAATTTAGGCTTAGCCATCCGATCGATGGATGGTTGCTTTTGTGGTGTACCACAGCGCGGTGACGACGACACTGAGGGTTTACCAAGGACATGAATGGCCAGCCTATGGATGGTTGCTGTTGTGGTGTACCCCCAGCGCGGTGACGACGACACTGAGGGTTAACCAAGGATGTACATGAATGGCCAGCCTATGGATGGTTTGCTGTTGTGGTGTACCCCAGCGCGGTGACGACGACACTGAGGGTTAACCGAGGATGTACATGAATGGCCAGCCTATGGATGGTTTCTGTGTTGGTGGTGTACCCCAGCGCGGTGACGGACGACACTGAGGGTTAACAGAGGATGTGCAGTGAACAATGTTCTCTTTATTCCGCAGTCTTTTAACCAAAGGTTGTAATTTTGGCTGTACGTTTGGCAGACCTGCTCATGTTCCTAATGAGTTTTGATAACAATTTTTTTTCACCCAAGCGTTTGGGGGCGGGCTGATGAGAGCCACAAGGACACATCACCTCTGGGGGCCGCCAAACTCCGAGATCCCCTGGCAGCTCTGTTAATGCTCATTTGAGACATTATCCGTGGCGCACGACGAGGACGTGCTGCCGGGGTCTTGCGTGAGGTTCCGTACAACCAGGATATTAAAGGACTGGCGCCCGAGTGACGTACGGAGTATCTCCTTATACACATCATGTTGGACTTAACTTCCCCTCATGCCTGTGACATAAATCACCGCGCCACCAGGACTTATTGTTTTTTACTAGTTTTTTTAAATGGGAGAGCGAGGGATTTCATCTGATATCCACTGGCACTGGATCGGAGCATGTACAGGGTGATCGATTGCAGTGATATTCAAACCTCGCGTACAACTATTAAGACTACGACTAGTCTGTTCTTACACTGCGTTCCATTCTGAGACTAAACTTTACGGTGTTATCTGCTACTTACACAGCAATTGTTTTAAGAGTTAAGGCATCATTCTGTTTTCCTCAGCATTACTTTCATAGACACTTTTTTGTAAGCAGAGACTAATTTTTTGATCCTTTGTTGTGAGTACAAAGCCTTTTATACATAAAAACAAAACAAACAAGCCCTGATGGTAACCACGATATTATCCCGATGAAAGTGAAGGAAATGATGATCATACAAAAATTATTGTTAATGTAAAACATCTGCAAACAGGGCAATGTCGTTACAAATAAAC